>PVKU01000465.1:0-93665 GCA_004027475.1 Anoura caudifer
GAAACTGTCAGACACAGAAAACAAAAAAGGAAAATTAATATGCTTAAGGAACTTTTTAAAAAGGATGTTGAAAGTATAATAATGTGTATTTTTTAAAACTCAAATAGAACTTACATAAGTAAAATACAAATGTCTTAGAAACTAGGTAAAATAAAAAGCATATTAGGCACAATGGGAGAGACAAATTGTTAAATGGAAGGAAGTGTTGAAGAAATTATTTTAAATATAGCAGGGTGAGAAAAAGCTATAGAAAATATGAAGAACAGAATGAATATATGGATTATACAGAGAAAAATAATTTCCCCAAAATAACTAAAAATACATATCCCTAGAGAAAGTCAAATGAAAATCAAACAGGATAAATAAATGATCTCTTCTATACAGATCATAGATAAC
Source organism: Anoura caudifer (assembly GCA_004027475.1). Taxonomy (NCBI): domain Eukaryota; kingdom Metazoa; phylum Chordata; class Mammalia; order Chiroptera; family Phyllostomidae; genus Anoura; species Anoura caudifer. Next base: position 397 of record PVKU01000465.1, read on the forward strand.
TGTAGAATGCCAGTGATAAAGACAAAATCATAAAGGAAAAGACAAAGCACAATTAAAATGACAGCTGACATCTCAATAGCAATAACAGAAATTGGAAGTCAATGAACGGTTATCTTTAAAGTGTTGAGAGAAGGTAACTCACTCTAGATTTTCTTCCACACTAAAACTAACTTTTAAGAGAATCAAATATGGATATTGTACAAAAATAATCAACCAAGAACACTTATTTCCATTGAATTCTCACTAAAAGAACTTCTCATAGATGTATTCCAGATAGGGAGAAAAAGTACCTTGAAGAAAATCTATGATTTAAGAGAGAATATGGATAAAAAATGGAATATTTTCAGGTCTCTCTAAATAAACAGTGATCATATACAGTATCTAATCTTTGGGATTAATAAACATGAGCTTACTATATAAAGCATTGACTATATAAAATATCTAACCTGCGGGGTTAATAAAAATAGAGCTAAAACACTTGACTGCAAAAGCACATATGAGTGAAGGAGGGTAATGATAACTAAAGAGTTCTCAGAGGTTTGACTTCTTTCATAGGCAAGCACAGATACTACTGAAATATAGATTTTAAGTATGCATATTGAAATTTAAAGTAAACATTAAAATAATATAAATAGATGTATAACTTTAACACAAGGAGAGGACAAAACATAATAAGAAAGTAAGAACCTCAGTAGTTCAAAGAAGTCAAGAAAGGAAAAAAGAAACACTGGAAAAGCAGGACAAATAATTACAGTGAATGCAACTGAAGTGAACGAAGTCAAGGTTATCAGACTGCAATTAAAAATGTTTGTATTAGATACTCCTAAATTTAAGATAAAGGTTGAAAGTAAAAGAACAGAAGATGTGTAAAATAAATCTAACCAAATAAAAGGTGAATTAGCTATATTAATATCAGATCAAACAGATGTTAAGGCAAAAAGCTATTGATAAAGATGGTCACTACATTATAAATAAAGGTTAAATCCCTAGGAAGATAAGACTATTTAAAAATGTATAACTATCCAATAAGACAGGTTCAAATAGTTCAACAGACCACAAAGCAAAATTGGCATGTTGACCAATAAAGTGTATTTTTAAATCCTTTTCTCAAGTAGGTTAAAAAAAATCATTGAAAAAGAAGAAGGTTAGACAAACACATTTTAAATGCCTGTTATACTCATGCTCTCTCCAGAAACACATTAGGATATTAGGTCATAAAGAAAATGTCAACAAACTTCAAAAAAATAGAATGAAAACTCATTTTTAATAAACCACAATGCAATTGTTAGAGATTAATAAAGAAAAATCATTTTAAAACTGCTATAATTTTGATGTTTATAAGCAGACTTGTAAATAATTTTTGACTTGATGAAATCATAATGAAAATTTTAGAATACCTAGGACTAAATGATAATAAAAATTCTCTTTATCACATTATGGGAATCAAGCAGAATTGTACTTAGTTTAATATTTATACATCACACAAAGTATTCAAACCAAGACCTTATGTAGAGTGATTCATAACCTATCAATAAAAAGTTGAGATCAACAAAAACAAACAGTACATGATATATGTGCAAGCAAAAAAGGCTAAATCTTAATATAGTAAGCCTCAAACCTAAGAAATTAGAAAAAAGTACAATTAAATAAATTTGAAGAAAGTAGACAAAAGAAAATAATACAAGTGTCAATGAAACAGAAAATACAGAAACCATAGACTCAACAAAGCCAAAAGTTGGTTACTTGAAAGACTATTAAAATAAACTTCTGACAAACTTTGTTGAATTATAATATTAAGAAAAAAGAAATCCCAAACAAACACTATTAATGATGCAAAAGGGAGACAGCTGCAAGTTACAGCCAGAGATGAAAAGATAGCAACAGAAAAGTATGACCTGCTTTAAGACAATAAATTAGAAAACAGTGTTAGAAACAACTATTCAAGAGAAAATAAACAACCATTCAAGAAGAAACAGAAGTAATAACAATGGAAGTAAATATGTACATAGACTTGACTATTTAGCAGGCATTGTCTTAAAGTTTACATATATTAACTAATTTATTACTCAAAACAACCCTGTGCTTCATTTTACAGATGAGAAAACTGAGGCACAGTGAGGTTAAATTACTTTTACAGAGTCAAAGTTGAGGTTGACCCTGAATAGTTTGGCTCTGTAGTTGTCCACTATGCTGTACTTTGTATATATAGCCTTTAAAACACCCAATCAGTAGTTAAAAATCTTCCCATAAAGAGAAAAAAAAACCTTGTTCATGATTTTATAAGCAAAGTCCACTAAATAATACCAAATACCACCTAAAATAAACTAAAAGACTAGAAAGAGAAAATACTGCCCAATTCATTCTATTGAAACCAGATAAAGATTGTAAAAGAATGAAAATTACTCATCAACGCAGATGCAAAGTCCTAAACAAAATAGCAAACCAAAACCAGATGTATGCAAAAAATATAATATATATGACCAAGCTGGGTATATTCCAAGAGTGCACCAGCAACATTAGACAAAAATTAAAAAGTCATATACCAGCAAGCATTGGTAAGGATATGGTACAAAGTGAACAGGTATAATTCTGGTGGAAGTGTGAATTGAAACGCTCACTGTAGAAATTTTGGTATTATCTTGTACAGTTTGAATACACACTATTTTGCATTTTGTATTTACTATCCTATTTCTTTGTTCTCTAACTTCTAGTAAATTGGTAAGATTGTCTTTACTTTCTAGTATTTCCTCTGCTAGTTTGAAAAGTATGGATTGTATTTTTATTCTTTTAACGGATACTTTAAATTTAAAAAATATTTTTAAATTTCCTAAAAATCTCACTTTGTAACCTGTCCTCTTCCCAAATACACCACAGATCTTAATACATTGAAAACATTAAAATGCTATTAATGTAATACATTAAATAAAAACAAAGTTATGGTCAATAGTTGGTTTATTCACTATTTGTTTTCCATTGCTGCCTCAACAAATTACCACAAACTGAGGTGTTAAATTGATGATCTCACATTTCTCTGAGACAGAAAGAAGTCCAGATACACTGTGGCTCAACTAGGTCCTTTGCTTAGCGCTTCCTTCACAAGGCCAACCAAAATCAAGGAGTTAGAAGGGCTAGGTTGCTTTCTGGAGTCAGGAGATGAACTCAGGCTCATTTGGGTTGTTGGTCAAACTCAGTTTGGGGGGTTGTAGGGTGATGTCCCCTTTTCCTTGCTGGATGTCAGCTGGAGACCACCATGCTCCTAGAGGCCTCTCCGACCCTTACCCATGGCTCCTTCAATCTCAGAGCCAGAAATAGTGCATGAAAGTTTTCTTGTGCTTCGGTGCTTGGAGTCTAACTTCTTTTACATCTTTTCTGTCTCCATCTGCAGAAAGGTCTCTGCTTTTTAAGACACTGCATGATTAGATAAGGCCCACCTGGGTAGCCTAGGGTTTCCTGTTTTAAGTTCTATAACCTAATAGTTTTGTGATTATCTCCAGGTGGTTCACACAGCTCCCAGTTCAGAATCAGATTACTATACTGTTATTTTAATTTTAATTCATAAAGAGGAATTTGCAAGTCCATCTGCTCATAATGTGCTATGTCTACCAGCTTTTCTAGGCCCACTGTTTAAAATGAAGCTGTCATCCCAGCAGAATGGTCTTTATTAAAACAACAACAACAACCTTCAGCGTCTCTCCTCACAGAGAGCCTCACCCAAGTCCCTGACATGGAGTTCTCTACCCGGCTCTGGTGCCCCTACATTTAGTGCTCATTATCCCAGAGGAGCTGGCCTGCTGCTAATTGCTTACTTCTGATCATGGAGCCCCAAAACTTGTGATATCTGTGCTGCTCACCACCTTACATCTATGCTCCATTTTTGGTCCATGGACATTTTAATCTTGCTTTTGAACTTGGCTATGTCATTAGTTGGGGTTTTTTTGCTTTCACTTTTTTAAAAAAAATTTTATTGTTGTTCAATTACAGTTGTCCCCATTTCCCCATTACTCTCCCCTGCCCTACCCACTCCCCTCCTCCCACATTCAATCCTTCCCCTGCCTTGTTGTTTTTGTCCATGGGTCCTTTATACATCTCCCTTGACTTGACCCTTCCCTTTCTTCCTCCCATCATCCCCCCTCCCCCCTAGTCACTGTCAGTTTGCTCTTTATTTCCATGTCTCTGGTTCTGTTTTGCTCCTAGCAGTTAACATTGAATAAAATATATGTATAAGATGGAGAATTTTCTTCCCTAGAAATAATCAGGCAGAAACTAGAAGACCTCTTAGGAGGGATAAGATAAAGAGGGGCTTTCAAACTTTTTTATTGCAGAACTATTTCCCCCCCAAATATTGTTAAATGGGTGCTCATTAACAAAGCAGAAAAAGCAGAGCTGTTCTGAACGAATCCTGGCTGCTTAGCCTTCGTCACCCAGTGATGATGTCAAGGTGGCTTCACAGAAAGGAGTTTGATAATCATTTTTCAAACTAAGTCCTATAAGGATTGAGAGGTTTGTCTGAAATACTTTTAATATCTTTAAAAATTCAAAGAAAACCATTCCCAGAAACATTTTAAATGAAGAAAAATAAAAATCAACACATTATAAGTTACATGTGAAATGGAGATGTCATTTAGAAACTGCTGTTTGGGAAGGGAGCTCTGTGAACATGTGGCCAGAGAAAAGTGTGATGGTACATTATATCAATATAGCACTGGTGTGGAGTAAGTTCCGAAGCATATTTGCTCAGGGAAGATTCAGAGGAAAAGAAACCTAAATAATGTCCTTTATCCTTCTTCCTATAATGATCATATTTCACTCAAAACACTAAACTGAATTTGAAACCCAAACTAAATATACTCTGAGCCATGTGTAGCTTCTGCTCACAGTAAAATTATAAAGAAAAATATAGCCAAACCTCAAAGATAACCTCTTTAAATTTTACAATCTTCTTTGGAAAGTAAGAAAATGTTTAAAATGCAAAGAAAAACCACACAAAGAACAAGATTCCTAGAAGTTCAATATAGTACCAAAGTGAGTTAACTAATCAAATAATGGCCCAAGCTCAGAGGACTCAGCACAAAGGACTGTGAGTGATTTCTCAGAGGGAAAGGCATATGAATTTACATTGTTGAGTTTCAACACATCTTGGTGTTAATTGGACGATTTGGTGCTGCTTATCATTTCTAGCTTCATGGAAACGAGGCTGAGCGTAGACAAGTATTTTCACGTTAGCAGTCTGTGCATGGCAGCTCGTTTGGTTTCATTCCAAGGGGCACTCTGCCAAGGGAAGAGCTGCGGCAGTAATTTCTTTCAAAGTCACTGTCAAATCCTGCTTCAAGCTTCTTTCTGGGTCACTAGAGGCCAACATACATCTTATGCAATTCAGAAATGAGGACTTGGGAAAGTAGCGTTTGAGGACTATTGACTCAGTAAATTTATATCTTCATGACAGTGGAGAAACTCAAAGGAGGGTGGAATTGGGGATGTTTTCAGCAAGGATTCTTGGATTTGCCTTTTCTGTGGTATTTAAATTATACAATTAAAATTCTCAGCAATTCATGTACTACTAGTCTTGAAAAATTATAATTGCTACAGTAAACTCATTGGGCTATCTCTTTTCTTTAAAAAAGCATATGTTGTAAAGATCTTTGAGTCTTCAACTTTTTGTATCTCAGTTTTATTATTTGCTAAAGGGGTTAGATGATCTATAACCCTCTTATGGAGAAATGAGCATAGGTTTTAGGTATTATACAAGCTTAGCAACACCACTCTTCAGCTGCTTAACCTAAATAAAGTATTTAATCTCTTTAAATGTACAAATTTCTTTATTTTTAAAATCAGGGTAATACTCACTTTTCAAGGTGATTGTAAGAATCAAATGAATTAGGGACTTAAGTCATTACCACCCTGCCTAGCACATGACATACTCAAAATATACTACTTCCTTTTTAATTCTAATATTCTTTAAGCCTATGACTTTGCCAGGCTCCCCCTGAGGTCTATATGATCAGTGTTCCAGTCATTTTCAATAGGAAGGATTGTAGTACACAGAGGTTAAAGCTTTTTGCCTAAGGCACAGGTGGCAAACGCAAAACCCTCGGGCTGAATCCGGCCCACACCTTGTTTTATCTGGCCCAGCACTGTGTTTCTACCCGGCACCAAGCTTCCTGCCCCTAGTTAAAGGAGAAGTTGCATTTAGACAGCCCTAAAATTACATTCCGCCCTTCGAAGGCAACCGCAAGGCTAATGTGGCCCTCGGTGAAAATGAGTTTGACACCCCTGGTCTAAGGTCAAGGAGTTAGCTGGGAGATGAGGCTTATCTCAGCTTTTCTCAGTCTAAAAGTCTCAACACTCTAGAAAATGATAGACTCATTCTAGAAACAATGAGGGATTTTTTTTTCTTTAAAAATCTGTCAAGCTAGTAGTGAGTCATTAATAACAAGATATACTCACTAAAGGTCTAGTTGAACTTTTTCTTCAGAGTTTTGAAACAGCAATGATCATGGTAACAACACTAAAGGAAACAAACTTTGGATTGACCAAGTTGGCATTCCTGTTCATAGTAACACCCTTAGGAAAGGGATTGCTAGACGTTAGCTATCAACTGACAAAAAAGACCACAGCTGTTGAGTGAGGCAATTTGCTTTTTTATTTTGCCCTTCTATCTTCCTTTTTTTAAAAAAATATATCTTATTGATTATGCTATTACAGTTGTCCCATTTTTCCCCCTTCATTCTCCTCCACCCTGCACACTCTCTCCCACCCACATCCCCCCCCTTTAGTTCATGTCCATATGTCATAAATTCTTTAACTTCTACATTTCCCACACTATTCTTACCCTCCCCCTGCCTATTTTCTACCTACCATCTATGCTACTTACTCTCTGTACCTTTTCCCCCTCTCTCTTCCTCTCACTCCCCTATTGCTAACCCTCCATGTGATTTCCATTTCTGTGTTTGTTTTACTTATTTGCTTACTTTTTGTTTTTGTTTTAGGTGTGGTTAATAACTGAGTTTGCTGTCATTTTACTATACATGTTTTTATTTTCTTTTTCTTAAATAAGTCCCTTTAACATTTCATATAATAAGGGCTTGGTGATGATGAACTCCTTTAACTTGACCTTATCTGAGAAGCACTTTATCTGCCCTTCCATTCCAAATGAAAGCTTCACTGGATAGAGCAATCTTGGATGTAGGTCCTTGCCTTTCATGACTTGGAATACTTCTTTCCAGCCCTTTCTTGCCTGCAAGGTCTTTTTTGAGAAATCAGCTGACAGTCTGATGGGAATGCCTCTGTAGGTTACAGTCTCCTCATCCCTTCTGCTTCTAGGATTCTCTGCTTCATTTTAATCTTGGCTAATGTAATTATGATGTGCCTTGGTGTGTTCCTCCTCAGGTCGAACTTGAGGAGGAACACACCAAGAGACGTCCAACTTCTTTGGGAGTCTCTGAGCTTCCTGGACTTCCTGGAAGTCTATTTCCTTTGCCAGATTGGGGAAGTTCTCCTTTATTATTTGTTCAAATAAGTTTTCCACTTGTTGCTCTTCCTCTTACCTTTCTGGTACCCTTATAATTTTGGATGTTAGAATGTTTAAAGATGTTCTGGAGGTTCCTAAGCCTCTCCTCATTTTTTTGAATTCTTGTCTTTTCATTTTTTTCTGTTTGGTTGTTTCTTTCTTCCTTCTGGTCCACTCCATTGATTTGAGTCCTAGTTTTCTTCCCATGACTATTGGTTCCCTGCGCATTTTCCTTTATTTCACTGATTATAGCCTTCATTTGTTCATCTAATTTGCGGCCAAATTCAACCAATTCTGTGAGCATCCTAATCAGCAGTGCTTTGAACTGTGCTATCTGACAGATTGGCTATCTCTTCATCACTTAGTTGTATTTGTTCTGGAGCTTTGATCTGTTCTTCTGTTTGGGCCATTTTTTTTTTTGGTCTTGTCACGCCTGTTATGTATGAGGAGTGGAGTCTTAGGTGTTCACCAGGGTGGGGCAACTCACATAGCTGGGTTGTGATGCTGTTTGTGGGGGAGGGGTCAGAGAGGGAACAATGGTGCTTGCACCACTCTCTCTCAGATTTCAGTCCCTTCCACCACTTCCCACAAGCAAATTGGGCCCTTCTGATGCTGATTCCCAGGTGGGTAGACTTGTGCACATTCTAGGACCTTGTGGGTCTCTCCAACGAACTCTCCTGTGAGGCTGGGAGTCTCTTCTGCTGCCTCAACCCCCACAGGTGTTTTCAATTGGTATTTTTAGGCTTTTATTCCCCCGTGCTGGGGCCCTGGGTTGTGCGGTATGTTGTTCCTCAGTTTCGCCTGGTTTATCTGTGCGTGAATGTGAGTCTGACAGCCACCTTGAGCACTGTGCCTGTCCACAATCCACCGCCTCTCTGGGTCTGCCAGCTGCCACCCCACACCTGGGGTTTGTCAGCTGCCACCTGCGTGCCAAGTGCCACAGATTTTTTTGCCTCGACCCCTATCCACCCAGGCTCCCAACTCCGCCCCTTTACTGGTCTGGATGAATGTGTCTATTTTAACTCCTTGGTTGTTGGACTTCTATACAGTTCAATTTTCTGTCAGTTTTGATGTGTTATTTTGTTTCTAAATTGTTGTTGTCCTTATTTTGGTTGTGCGAGGAGGCACAGTGTGTCTACCTATGCCTCCACCTTGGCTGCAAGTAGCTGCAATTTGCTTTCTTATCAATCAGAATCTCATGTGTGAACTGGACCATGTGACTCTTCAGTTCAGGAAGCCCAGCTCACATCCCTCGAAGGCCATTTACAGGTGTTGCCAACATTCCCCCTGACAGTCTGCATGGGATGATGCTGGCTTAGAAAAACTATGATCAACTTTGGATGGAAAATCCCCTATGGCCTTTTAAATATACTGGAAAGATGCCAATGGGCAGAAGACAGTTGTATCAAATATATCTCCTTTTCTATCTTCCTCAACAATTTGGAGTTATTTATATCAATCTGAGTAATGGACAAGGTAAAATTATCCTCAGGTGGGGAGGTTGGTTCTTCCAGAAGATCATTGCTTACTTATCTCTGCCAAAGTAAAGGGGAGAAGGAACTGAAAAATATAGTGTCCTCCATGTGTTTACATCTCTGTACTGATTCCTATATAGGAATACTATAAAGTGAGTATTAACTCGTGAGGAAACTGAGGCTGCCAGAAGTTAGGTTGCACAACCAGAAAGTGAGTGAGCAGCAGAGCCTCCAAGTCTGTGTCCTCTCCACAAAGTCATGTCCATGACACACTACCCCAAGAGAGTAAAAAGTTGAGGCAGAGGATAAGAAATAGAGAACACATTAAGGAGAAAGGAAAAGTAGAGCAACTTAGGAGGGGTCCAATAAAGACATGTCAGAAAAAGCATTAAAACAGAAAAGAAATGTGTGCAGCAGTCAGAAAAAGGCCTAGGGGAGAAGAAAAGCAGAAGGGCCCAACCCGCTGGGGAGGAAAAACCCAAAAAACTTGGCCAGCTGCCTGGCAGCAAGCACTGCAGAGAGATCTATATCCACCAGATCCACCAAATGAAGGAATCTGTGAATCATTAAAAAAATGTTTATTTCTTTATGCCACAAATGATAAAACAGTTAGTCATAAAATATGAGGGTTTTTGTTTTCCCAGAATAATTGCTGGAAATATTTTCAACTATCCTTCTGAATGCTCAGTGTTTAACTATTAAAAAAGAAATAATGGATTTTGAACCAAAATCAACCTCCAGTTATCCACATGGCATGCTGTATACTTGCATTTAGAAATTAATTTATTTGCAAGATGGTTCAAGCTTAGTTAGCATTAGTGCTATCATAGGTTGGAGAGGAACTGTGTCCTCAGAGAAACAATAAAAGTCATTTATCATTTCCTACTCCGCAAAAAGTATTTTCCTTTGTCATCTAATTTCAGCATGGATAAAAAGAACCATGGCCCAAGTCAGGGAAATTGGGATGCTTTTGAAAATGTGTTCCCTGAAGAACATCCTTTTATTACAGCAACAGCAATTCTTCTCAAAGCTGGAAGGGCAAAACACACTCACACAAACCACAAAGCCCTACAAGTAGTTAAGTCGCCATCCTACATTCGTTCTGGCTTTGTTATAAGTTAGACTCATTATGGGGGATATTGATTGGTCTCCTGGGACATGTTTCTGAGAATATATAGCCATTCTGACCAAGAGTTTGTCTGGCCAGAGTACAGTCAAGCTTTATAGCTGCCAGAGACCTAACTAAGGACTGGGCATTGCATAGAAAGTCTGTTTTTCTATAGTTCTTCCAAAGGAAGGGTCATTATAAGCCTGCACTTCTGCCAGAGATGAGGCCCAATGTTTTTGTTCCAAAATACCTGCAACCTGTTTTGGGGTAAAATAATTAGGAGAAGTACCCCATGATGCCACATAGTAAGGTTGACCTTCCAAAATTTCGTATCTAATTTCACTTTATTTCAACTACTGTATTCTCTTAGAAAGAGCATTTTGCCACAAAAGGGGAAAACTGAAGAAAGGGACTGAGTTCGGTACCAGGCTGAGCATTCTTTATAGTTTTTCGTCTGATCCTCGAAAAAGCCCTGTGAGTTGGTAATATTTTTTCAATTTATAAAATAAGTGTTACTCAATGACTTGCATACATATGTAATCACTGTGATCAGTGTGATGTGTGTCCCTCAAGGCTTGTGACATGTCACACAGCCAGACATGCTTCTTTTAAGGGTTTTTATAAAACTGACTGAGATAGTAAAGATATTACTCCACAACTTACTGTCCTTTTTGTACTTAATGTGTACTTAATGTGTATTGAAGAACTTTATAGGTTATACATCTAAATCCCTCTATTCTAGTCTAGTCTAGTCTAGTCTAGTCTAGTCTAGTCTATTTATTGGGGTGACATTTGTTTGTAAAACCATACATGTTTCAAGTATACTACTCAACAAAGCATCATCTGCATACTGCATCAGGCACCCATTGCCCCAGGCCTCTTTCGGTCCCCATTTTCCCCTCCTTTGCCCACCTCCACCCAGCCCCACCCCCTTTCCTTCTGGCCCTCACCACAATGCTTTCTGTGTCTACGGGTTACACATATATGTTCTTTGGCTAGTCCTTTACCTTCTTTCATCCAGTCACTCCTCCTCCTTAATCTTATTAATGTCTGTAGAGTGTTCCATGGTAGGGACATACCACAATTTATTTAACTAGCCCCCCTCCATTTGTTTTCAATTTTCAAACTACTATAAACAGCAAATAAATAAACATTCTTTGCCCATATATAAAGGTATTTTTACAGGTAAGAAAGCTGAGCTTGAGAGAGGTTAATAGATTTTGCTTAGAAGCACATAATTACTAAGTGGCAGTCCCAGGACTCAGAATAGCCTATGTTCCTTCTTCTATATAATAATACCTTCAGTCTTCAGTGTCCAGGATTGAAAATGAGGAGTGGGTTCTTTAAACCACTCTCCCTCCCACCCATATGTTTTGATGGCCCCTCAGAGACTGCCCACATGCATGTGCAATCTAAAGGAGAGAAGAGCCTGGCCTCAACTTTGTTACATGAGTGACTGTATGAGGGGGGAACCCCCCAAAATGGAATTATCTTCTGGAGGTTGGGCCCCTTGTAGCACAGGCTTTCCCTTCTAGTTGAATGTTCAAGGAACCCAGCTGCATCAGTGTACCAGCTTATACTGTTGTGAGAGGCTGCATGTGTTTGCCCATTTCATGATGGGTCACTTACGAGCGAGTACACCAGCCCACACCCTGCAGAGTGTTCAGCGATTTTTTTACCAAAAACAGCATGACCCCATACTCCACCCTCCCTATTCACCTGATCTTGCCTTGAACAACTTTTTTGTTTATTTGTTGTTTCCCCAGATGAAAAAAGTCCTCAAAGAGAAACGTTTTGCTGATGTGGAAGAGGTGAAAAAAAAAAAAAAGCAACAGAAGCACTAAAAGGCATCAAAATCAAAAAGTTCAAAAACTGTTTTGGGCAGTGAAAAAATCATCTTCATAGGTGTATTGCATCAAATGGAGAGTACTTTGAAGGTGACTGAGGTTTAAACAGGTAAGAATACATATATTTTTATAAACAAATTCAGTTTTTGGGGGTTCCCCCCTCATACATGAAGGTGTAAATGAAGTCTTAATAAAGTTACATGGGAAAGACATGTCCTACCAGATGTTAAAACGAGAGCACTCTCTTTCTCAGTGAAAATTAAAGTATAAGGAAAATTCGTATTTTTTCAGATTGACGGTTCAGTAAGGAGAGAGGCATGGGTGGCTCTGGCAAGAAGCACATTTCTTGGGTCCACTAGTGGACAGCTGAATCAGCCTTGGGGAGACACACGCAGGCTGCCCAGGCTGTCCTCAGAAAGCCCCTTTAGTAGGTGGGGAATTTTGAATAGTTATAAAGAAGAAGTCATCATCTTTCCCTCAGATTATTTTTCCCATTTAAGAGATGTCCTACCTGAGGTTAATAAATCCCTCTCCTGCCTTTTGTACATTTCATTCTGTGGAAATGAGAGAAGAGAAATGCACAGACATGGGTGTAAGAGGGTCTGCTTCCTGTCAGCCTCTGTTGTTCCAAATGATGCCCACCACCCTTCATGAGAGGCTGAGAAAGCCCCTTACAAAGTGACATTTGGAGTTAAGTTCATATTTTTTTTGCACAAATAAATACTTCTTTCCCTAAAATGTACCTTACACGGTACCTCATAAAATGACCCACCAGGACCTAAAGTAAGCCAGACTACTTCATGGCCTTAGTCTTCACACATGCTAAGAGGACCCAATGTGACCTCAGAGAAAATTCCTGACCACCCCATAAAGAGTAACTTCACCCATGTTGCTTTCCATCCCATTTCCCTGCCTTATTTCCTTCAGAATCCTTCAGTACCTGAAATTGTCATACTTTTCTTTATTTACTTATTATTTGCCTTTTGCCATGAGAATATAAGCTTCTTGAGACCAGGACATTCTCTTTCTCTGCCACAATTTTACCTCAGTGCCTAGGAAAAGTACCTGGAACATAGTAGGTCTGAATAGAAACTGATAAATGAATGCCATTTCTATTTTTCACAACACTCTCAATGTAGCCTGGGGAAAAAAATTCTATCATCTTTGCTCAAATGCTGCCTCACCTAGGATGTCATTCATTCTTTCATTCATCATGTGTTTTGAATGTTTACCCCGTGAAAAGTTTACCAAACTTCATCTGTTCACTGCCCCTTTAATGTCTCAGTCATTTTTCTTATGGTGCCCCTAGGTCTACCAGTTCCACTTAGCAAGTAGTTAGGTCCAAACAACTTAGTAGGCATTTGTTTTCTAACAACTTAGCAGTAATGTGAAAGAAAAATACATATAACTTAAAAGAAGAATAAAATTTTATCTTATTCATAAATAATCATCTTTATTCACCAACAGGTCCACACAACTCCTTAAAGCCTGAAGTCAAATTGGACAATGACACCCTTACTTCCTGTCCCATACTGGTTTCCTCAGAGCACTTGCTTTTTTATCAAAGCAAACCCAAGTTCATAAAGATGTCATGGAAAGAAATACAGCATGATGTAGGAGCTCACAGAATGTCCAACAGATGCAAGTATTGTATTTGCTGTGACTATTAAAACACCCCACAGTTGCCATGTGTGTTTGCTGTGTTTCCCAGGATGTGGTTTCAGAAGCACAGTGTTAGACTCTTCATCTTAGTCACCAGGGGTACAGTGGTGAGAGAATCAGATGTGGTCCTTACATAACCTCTTAGGACTCTGTGCTCGCCTCCACCCTGACTGTGTTCACCACATTTTAATTAATTATATGATGTATATTTGTATTTTCTACTAGACTGTCATTTCCCTGGGGAATGGTTCCCTGATCTCTTATTAATAGAAGCAGCTCCTCACATCTCTAAAGCACAATAAGAGCTGAGTGCTCAGTAAGTGTTGGTTGTTAAACAACTGAAAAATTAAACAAGAGAATGAATAAGTGAGCAAATAAATAGCCCTGACAAGGAGCACCATGGCTTATTTTCAGCTACTACAGTGATTTTCAACCTTTTTCATCCCATGACACACATAAACTAATTACTAGAATTATGTGTCATACCAAAAATATATTTTTTTACTAATATGACAAAAATAAGTAGAATTTTTAATCATTCACACTGGATGGTTATTGCTGTGTTGGCTGCTGTCACTTTTTTATTCGACAATGTTAAGGGAAAGATGTCAGTGCCCCTTACTAAATAGTCAGGTGGTGAAAGTTCTAAAAACTCTACGGCACACCAGTTGAAAATCGCTCACCTAGAGGGAGAGACTGAAGAGATGTGGAGGCAAATGTGTGCTTGATGCCAAAGGAGGTCATGGGTGACAAGAAGAAGAGGAATCTTGATAAAAGAAAAGGACATACAAGTACACTTTATTCTTAGAAAGCAGACACAAACTGAAAAAGAAATGGCAAGGGTATAGAAAGATTTCTGAAGGAGAGAAAAGCTGAGACTGCACATGAAGAACAGGCTCAACATTTTCTGTAGAAAAATTTTCTGAGTCATCTGCTGAAAGTGAAGGAAGGGAGTTGGAGTTGGGAAAGTGAACATAGAGGCCTAGAAGAACCACTGAGGAAATTGAGTGGAAACAAAGTACAACAATTTTAGAGTAGCCAAGAGGACTTGACTGAGGTTAGAGAGCTTAAGTTGACCCGGTTCATGGTCAGCAGGGGTTAGGACTTAGTCTGGTCATTCCTGTCCCGAAGCAGTAATAGATAAAATGGATACCGGAGGAACCTATGGTCAGAATACAGATAAGCAAACCTAAAATGAATGAAAGTATAAAGCACCTAACCAGGGAGAATAAAGGAACTAGAAGGCATAATCACTGAAAATAAGAATAATTTGTTCAATGGAAAATTTTTGCATTTTAGAGTTCATTTCTCTATTTCCATCTAGGACACTAGGTATCAGGTAACACCGCATATCATTGTTTTCACCACACACACATACACACACACACGTGTGTGCATATGCACACTCATACAACCCTCACTCAACTGTAGTTGATTAAAAGGATTGCATTGTTTAGATTTTTTTAATTAAAAAATAGCTGGGGTGGTGGGCTGGGATGGGAGTAAAAGACAGAAAACTGTATAAGGACAACAATTAAAATAAAATTTAAAAAATGTTATTGACCAAATTTGTTTCATAAATGTTATAAAAATCTTTTTTGATTGAAATATACTTTAGCTTATTGGTTTTCTTAACAATCTCTTTTATTGTAATGATATCTTATATATTAGTTTAAAAAGACACCAAGATGTTATAAAAGAATCTTTTTAACCTTAGCCTTTTCTTTCGAACTTTTGGAATAGTGGAAGGATCTAACCTATCCTAAGTAGATGAATGCCTAAAGCATCATGAGCAGATGTCTGTCTGCCCTTTCCTTAAAGCTCTTCAGAAACAGCCCACAATTTCCTTGCTATCATTATGAGCATTTTCACAGACAAATGCAGGCTAAGCCTTTGACCTGATATGACTTAAAACCCATGGCATTACACGAGCCAACTCCTCAGGGCTTGTAGAATCAAACTGACACTGAGTTTTTCTTTCTTTTTTTTTACGATAAACTAGAGGCTTCAAGTACTTTGAAGCTTTTTTTTTTTTTTTTCTGGCTTTTGGCCATGCATGGCAGAAGCAATATTGCCAAAAACACAAATAAAAAAATCTCATAGAAAGGATTTTTTCATAGTCACATTCCAATTTTTCAAACTAAGAAGTTCCAAAATATTCACTTCAATATTCTGATTTTAGACACTTGTTTTGAATAAACTTAAGGGTCTTTTGCTAGCTAAGCCTCTAGGGTCACTCCATAATCCCTGGACAGCTTCCTGGGCTCTTCTAAACTGCATCTCCCAAAGATTCAGTTTTTCAATGAGATTGTAGAGCTACTATTTGTATAACATTTCAGGGGGCTCTTAATCACCAAGGCCAAGGAGGAGAACACATCTCATTTTCCCAGTTTTCCTGGCTTGCCTGAAAAATTAGTTCATAAGTTTTAAGGTTTTATTGTTTATTACTCTACAGAATGTATCAATAGAAGAACATTAAAGTTTCCATAATGTTTGCATAGTTCTTACAGCCAGAATACTTTCTTATACTATTTCTAGCTGGTCCAAGCAGATATTTTCATTCTTAAGGACATAGTTCATCTAACATTTCCTTATTTACACTCCTTACTTTTTTATTTCAGGAAAGTTGCAAGGTTCTCTCTTTCTAGAATGCAAGACTATAGATACTGTTAGGAGACGCAACCAATCAAATGAGTCATTTAGGGATCAGAGATCTTCCCTGGGGCCCCTGAGAAAGCTCTTCTTAGGTCACATCTTCATGTTTATTCAGGTTAAATCTCTAACCTTAACCTCTTGGTCTTAATTAGGCATTTTAAATTGACTTCCAAAGTGCTTAGACTAATGCTGTTACTCATACACTTTTTTTGTTTGTTTTGTTTTTGCTCACTATCCTTAATCTTGACAAGATTTGAGATTCAGGAGACAATCATCACAATAAGCAACATGATAGGCCAAGGTGCTTGTGGTAGCTCAGGGTGCTCTTAGGTTCTTTATTAAGATTGTATTGCTGCTAATGTTTTCCTCTAGGACTTTTATAGTGTTACAATTTATATTTAAGTATTTTATCCACCTTGAATTGATTTTTGTATATGGTGTAAGTTGGTGATTGAGTTTCATTTTTTTTTTTTTTTTTTTTTTTGCATGTACCTGTCCAGATCTCCCAACACCATTTGTTGAAGAGGCCATTTTTACTCCATTTTGTGCTTCTTCCCCCTTTTTCAAATATCAATGGACTATAGAGACTTAGGTTTATTTCTGGGCTCTCTGTTCTATTCCACTGGTCCATGTGCCTGTTTTTGTGCCAGTACCAGGCTCTTTTGATTACAGTGGCCTTGTAATACAGTTTGATATCAGGTATTATGATCCCTCCTACTTTGCCCTCTCTTGAAATTGCTGCAGCTATTTGGGGCCATTTATAGTTCCATATAAATGAAAAGACGCTCAGCATCACTAGCTGTCAGAGAGATGCAAATTAAAACCACAATGAGATACCATCTCACATTGGTCAGAATGGCCATCATAAACAAATCAACAAACAAGTGTTGGAGAGGATGCAGAGAAAAGGAAACCCTAGTGCATTGTTGGTGGGAATGCAGACTGGTGTAGCCACTGTAGAAAACAGTATGGAATCTCCTCAGAAAACTAAAAATGGAACTACATTTTGACCCAGCAATTCCACTGCTGGGATTATAGCCTAAGAACCCTGAAACTCCAATCCAAAGGAACCTATGCGTCCCAATGTTCAGAGCAGCACAATTTGCAATAGCCAAGTGCTGGAAACAACCTAAGTGCCCATCGGTAAATGAACTGATCAAAAAACTATGGTACATTTACATAATGGAATTCTATGCAGCAGAGAGAAAGAAGGAGTACTGACCCTTTGTAGAGAGCATGGATGGAACTGGAGAGTATTATGATAAGTGAAATAAGTCAGGTGGCGAGGGACAAATACCATATGATCTCACCTTTGACTGGAACATAATCAACAAAAGAAAAAAGCAAACAAAATATAACCAGAGACATTGAAATTAAGAACAATCTGACAATAGCCAGAGGGGGGGCAGTGGAGAGAAGGGTTTTAAGGAACTACTATAAAGGACACATGGACAAAACCAGGGGGGAGGGAGGAAGCAAGGGAGGGAAGTGGGTTTGGCTGGGATGGGGAGAGTGGTGGGGAGAAAATGCAGACAACTGTAATTGAACAACAATAAAGTAATTAAAAAAAAAGATTGTATCACTCCACTGTAAAATGTTACTGTTCTTAAAAAAAAAAAAAAAAAAAAAACCCAGCTAGCCAGATTTCTACTTTTCTTCTAGAACTCCAAGGGAGGTGAGTGGCAAGGGATTTCTGTCTACTAAGGAATAGTTGAAACAACTAAAAATGTTTTTAGCACATAAAGACAAAGGATTCTGCATTCATTTCAAAAATAATTGAGCAAGAATTGTTGTCAGTACTGGGACAGACTGGTGAGGACCTAGTTTTCCTGAAGCTTTCATTCTAGTGGAGGAAACTAGATTATGAACAAATATGCAAATAAATTATTTATAATATATTTATATCTATATAAATCAGGTAGTGATCAGTGCTCTGCAGAGAATTGGGTGATTAGTGGCTACTTTGACATGGATGGTCTGGAAAATCCACTTGTGAAGTAACATTGGAATGACAGGAAGGAACCAGCTCTGTGAATATCACAGGATGATCAAACCAGAGGGAAGGAACAGGCTCTGATCTGTGAAGGAAATTGGTGTATTCAAAGAAAAATAAAGCCCAGTATGTCTAGGGTATAGTGTGCAAGTGGAAGGGTATTGGAAGATAAGAAAATATGCAGCCAAAGGTAGAAGGAGCTAGATCATGCAGGCATCATAGAGTGATACAGTTTAAGTGCAAAGAGAAATTACTGGAGGACTTTAAGGAGGAGAGAAGAGAGCTGGACTCACTATTACAAAAGATAGGCTTGTCTGCAGTGACACTCTGCAGATGAGTGGCAAAGAAGGGAATGGAGCAGAAATGCCAGTCAGGAGGCTGTAACAGTAGTTCAGGTGGGTGCTAATTGTTGCTGGGACTAGAGTGGCACTGGTGAGAAGATTGGAGATGTGTTTTAGAAGTACGATACCTTTTCCTAAGCCACTTTGCTTCATCCTCAATTTGATACAATTCACTTTTATGGTCTCTAGCATTGTTATTATGAAATGTTTTAGGCTGCAGCATTCCAACAAGAGACAAAGGCAGCAGACAGATGCCCAGAGATAACAGAATGATCTGGGCAAGTTTATAATTCTTTGGAGGGGGGCTCAATTTATATACTCAGACTATGAGAGGGTGAACTGAATGATTCAAAGGTCCCTTCCAGCTCTAAAATTCTGTAATTCTTCACAAGTATTACATCTAGGCTATACTGGATTTGGATCTGAACACAGACTGATGAAGACATCTATGATGGGTTAGTAACTGGCAATACTTAGTGAAAAGATTTGCCATCAGCAATAGAGTCAGAGTGAAGACAGCCAATGTGGATAGTAGAAGTGAAGTTCCCATCCTTGCTACAGACCTTGACCATCCACTTAAATCAGAAATTCTCATTATTAAGGTTGTAAAGGTTTATGGCATTATAGAGTTCATCACATTGTTCTTAATGGTTGATACAAGATAGATTCCTATTTGACTCCTATATCCATTTTTTTTTTCCTCAGAGGGCCTTCATAGGGCATAAAGTCAGGGAAGAGTTATGCTTTATTTCAAGAGTCAAACAGTAACCCATGGAAGGAGTGAACATTCTGCTACAGACTTTCCTTGGTCTGAACTTGAAACACATACACACACAAAGCTGCTGGAACAACATTCAGACCAATGAAAATACCCCTGCTGTCTAGTGTGATGCCATAGTAAATAATAACAACTGCAGGAGTCAGTCAGAGAGCCTGAATGCTGGGCCTTTTTCCAACCAAGAGCCACATCTATGATCAGAGGAAGGATAACTTTCCCATAAGCAAGTCCTTATTCTAGTAGTTCAGTGATTTCCAACCAGTATGCTGTAGCACACTGGTGTGCTGCAAGAATTTTTAAAATGTGCAGTACCTGACTATGTACTCAGGGGCACTGACCTCTTTTCCCTTAGATTGTCGAATAAAAAAATAGCAACAGCCAACACAACAATAGTCATTTGGTGTGAATGAATCAGAACTATACCTATTTTTTTGTCAGCATGACAAAAAATATACTTTTTAGTGTGCTGCAGAATTTTAGTAATTAGTTTATGTGTGCCATGGGATGAAAAAGGTTGCAAATTGCTTCTCTAGATCAACTCAACTCTCAAGAGTCTCTCATTGTAAACAAACAGCTTACCCATCCTTACGTGACCCCACAAGTGATGAAATATCTCTGTTAATACTTCATAAGAATAGTTTATACTCATTGACTCCATCTTCTCATGAATATACTTCTTTAATCCCTTGCAATCATGATTTTATTCCTAATATACTGTAAAACTACTCCCCCAATGGCCCTTTTTCATACTTAAACCTCTTTGCAATGTTTATCCTATTGAGTATCTTAAGGAATTCTCTCTTATTTCTTTTGTTACTTCTATCATGGTGACTTTGATGGCTTACCTGACACTATATTCCCTTTCTTCCTGAATGAAGACATTCACCAGAGTTTTGAGATTCCCTTCTGTCATCATTCTATACACTCTACCAAACAAACTGCTACCAAATCTTCAAATTCTGTATTTACTTCGGGTTACTATGGGTTGAGCAGTGATCTCTTTCCTCACATGAAACACCCATTGTCTAGTTGAATATACCATGTATAATAAGTCCAGCCTGAAAGTCTAACTCAGGGGTATCCCTAACTCAAATTTATTATTTTCTTCTTCCAAATGTCCTCCCAACTTTCTTACATTTGATAATGACATTTGACATTCTCCCCAAAGCTGGATAGTCTTTTTGCATTTGGCAAATATGTACGGTATGTTTAGTATAGGTAAGTCAACAGTTCTAGGCATTGGGGATACAGGAGTGGATAAGATGGATGAGGCTCCTGTCCTCATGAAATTTACATTCTAGACTGGAAAAACAGAAAACAAATAAGTAATTACACTGTATAAATTCGGTAGAGGTAAGTGATATAAGAAGAGTAAAATGTGATTGATAGACTATTGTGGGGAATGAGTTTGGGCAGTGGCAGAACCAAATTAGATTACACAATCCAGGAAACCTCTTTCAGGAGGTGGCATTTGAGCTGAGAGTAGACTGAAGAAAATATCAATTGTGCAAGAGCTTCTCTAACAGTGCAATCAGCAAGTGCGAGAGCTCTAAATATAAACATGCCTCTGTTTTCTTTAATCCCATTTTAACTCATCACTCCAATTTTAATTGCTTGAGTCTTGCAGAGTGATCTTAGTTTTGATCTTTTTGGTGTTTATTTCTTCCTGGTTAAATTCTCATTACTTCTTGCTCCCCACTGATTTCCTGTTCCAGTGCATCACACATATCACTACATAATTAACATTCTTAAAGTTAAACTATAATATCATCCCATTGCTCTAAAACCTCTAGTGATCCCCCATTATTCATTGAAATAATATAAACTTGGAAATATGGCATTCAAATCTACTCATGATGTGATCTCAAAATATCTATCAATTCTCCTATACTGCTAAGCACAATCTAATCAAATTAGTGTTCAGTACACACCTTAAATATTCCTGTCTCCAAAGTTGCCCACTATGTCTCTTCCATTTGGACTGGCTGTCATCCTCTCCCTCCTAGTCTCAGAAAATCAATAAATGTGATATACTACATAAACAAAATTAAGAATAAAAACCATGTTGTAATAAAAATAGATGCAGAAAAGGTGTTTGATAAAATTTAGCAACAATTTATGATAAACATGCTCAGTAAAATTGGGAAAGAGGGAACATACCTCAACAAAATAAAGGCCATATGTGACAAAACCCCTAGTTAACATCATACTTAATGGTTAAAAACTTCAAGCATTTCCCTTAAGATGGGGAACCATACAGGGACATCCACTTACACTACTGTTATTCAACATAGTACTGGAAATCCTTGCCACAGCAATTAGACAAGAAGAAGAAACAAAGTCATATAAATTGGAAAGGAAGAAGTAAAGCTGTCATTATTTGCAGATGATATAATACTGCATATAGAAAACTAAAGATTCTACCAAAAGACTACTAGAACTGATAAATGAGTTTAGTAAGGTAGCAGGATACAAAATAAATATCCAGAAATCAGTTGCATTTTATACACCAATGATAAACTATCAGAAAGAGAAACTAAGAAAACAATAGCATTCACAATTGCTTCAAAAAGATTAAAAATCCTAGGAATATTTTTTTTCTGCTTTTTTATTTCTGTTTAAGTACAGTTGTCTCCATTTTCACTCCATCACTCTTCTCCACCCCAGCCATTCCCACCTCCTACCCTTGATCCTAGCTCCCTTTGGCTTTGTCCATGCATCCTTTTACAAGTTTCTTGATGACCCTAGGAATAAATTTAACCAAGGATGTAAAAGACTTGTGCTCAGAAAATTATAGGACACTGAAGAAAAAAATTAAAGAAGATACAAATAAGCAGAAGCATATACCATGGTCATGGATAGGAAGAATTACCATCGTTAAGATGTCCTTGCTACCAAGCCCTGGCTGGGGTGGCTCAGTGGATTAAACACCGGCCTGCAAACTGAAAGGCACGTGGTTTGATTCCTGGTTGGGGATGTGTGAGAGACAAATGACCAATATTTCTCTCAAACATTGATGTTTCTGTCCCTCCTTCTCCCTCCCTTCCACTCTCTCTAAAAGTAAATAAATAAAATCTTTTTTTATAAAAAGCCCATATTGCCTAAAGCAATCTATAGATTCAATATAATTCCTATGAAGATACCAAGAGTGTATTTCACAGAACTAGAAAAAATGTATTATGTATATGAAACCACAAAAGGCCCCAAATAGCCATAGCAATCTTGAGAAAGAACAAAGCTGGAGGATTTATACTACCTAATATCAAACCATACTACAAGGCCATAGTAATCAAAAGAGCATGGTATTGGCATAAAAACAGACATATACATCAATGACACTGAATAAAGATATCAGAAATAAATTCTTGTCTCTATAGTCAATTAATATTTGACAAAGGAGGCAAGAATATACAATGCAGTAAAGACAGTCTATTCAATAAATAGTGGTGGGAAAATTAGACCATACAGGCCAAAAAAAAAAAAAAAGAAAGAAAAGAAACTAAACCATCTTCTTACACCATACACAATAATAAAGTCAAAATGAATAAAAGACTTAAATGTTAGACTCAAAACCATAAAAATACTAGAAGAAAATATAAGCAATAAAATCTTGAACATTTCTCATAGCAGTATTTTTCTGATATATCCCCTTGTGCAAGCATAAAAAAGGAAAAAATGAACTACATAAAAAATTTATTTTGCACAGCAAAGGAAAATAAGTGGCTAATATCCAAAATTTATGAAGAATTCACACAATTTAACACCAAAAAAAGCCCCAAACACAAAACAGCAACAACAAAAAAATAATCCAAAGAAAAAATGGTCAATGACCTGAAAAGACACTTCTCTGAAGAGGACATACAGATGGCTAACAGGTATATGAAAAAATGTTCAACATCACTAATTGTCAGAGAAATGTAAATTAAAGCCACAATGAGATAGCACCTCACACCTGTTAGATGGCCATCATTAATAAATCAATAAACAACAAGTGCTGGTGAGGATGTGGAGAAAAGGAATCCTTCATTGCACTATTGGTGGGAATGCAGACTGGTGCAGTCACTGTGGAAAACAGTACAGAATTTCCTAAAAAAACTAAAGATGGGACTGTCTTATGACCCAGTGATTCCATTTCTGGGAATTTATCTGAAGAAACTTGGAAAGCTAACTTGAAAGAATATATGCCCCCCTGTGTTCACCGAAGCATTAGTTATAATAGCCGTCGAGGGTTGGGGGAATCAGGATGGGTAGAGGGATAGAGCAAAAAAATAAATAAATGAACTGATGGACATAGACAAAGTGTGGTAATTGCCAGGGGGCAAGAGGTGGAAGAGAGTATAAGGGGTATAAATAGTGATGGACAGAGACTTGATTTGGGGTGGTGAGCACACAATACAGTGTACAGATGATGTGTTGTAGAGTGTGCATATGAATCCTGTAAAAATTTGTTAATGTGTGCCATCCCAATAAATTCAATAAAAAGGAAACAAAAGGATCAAAAATAATAAAAAGTAACAAATATACCAAAACAATTAAAAATACATTATTACAATCATATAACCTCAAAACTTACCACATTACTGCATGTTCTATAGCGAATATTTCTTCCCTCACAGCTCCTAGGTGACAAAAAGAAAAAAATGAAGCACTTCATTAATACTAATGAAAGGCTCAATAATTGGACTATTTTCTTATAAAAAGAATTTTCTCTTAATACTCATATAACAGCCTTTTTTTCTGCATATGTTCTTAAAAGAGTTACTATCAAATACTAAATTGAGCAGATCTAAAGTTGTACACATAAATTGATTATTTCATGAAGATTCAAATTAAGCATTTATTTTGCTTCAAAAGTTGTCAAAATAAGTACTTAGAGTTAGTTCTTATTTAACCAAATATATAAATCCAAGTTTAAATATATAAAAACCAAATATATAAATCCAAGTTACCTAATCTAAAGATAATCACTATTATTTTGATTTATTGATTTCTCTCCAGTGTGGAAAAAAAATCACATTACTTATACAATTTTGTAGCTTGTTTTATTCTACTTATAATTTTTAGAGGTATTTTCCTGCACTATTATATACCTTTAATATTAACATCTTTAGAGTTAACTAATATTCCATCAAACAATACAATTTGTATAATCATCCTTCTATTACTTATTTAAGTAATTTCCAATTTGAGGTTTGATAAATGAGAGTGTAATGAACCATATCCATGCATATGCTTTATCCAAATTTCTGACTATGTCTTTAGGATAGATAAATTTCTAGAAGAATGTTGCACTAGAGGGAATGAACTTTTATAAGCTCTTGATAAATTACATTCCACAAAATTTGTATCATTACATACTCCCACCAGCAATACATGGGAGTTTTCATTTCACTGAACTCTTGTGAACAAAAACAATCAATTTTTGATTAAACATTCAGTGATGACACAAGAACAGAGTACTCTGCTCTTTTCAAAATAAGTCACTTTGACTCAAATATTAGACCCCAAATCAAAAATCTAGAAGAAAACAGAGGCAGTAAAGTCTCAAACATTTCTCATAGTAATATTTTTTTCTGATAATGAAAAAGTGAACTACATCAAAATAAAACATTTTTGCACAGCAAAGGAAACCATCAACAAAATGAAAAGACAACCCACTAAATGGGAGAATATATTCAGCAATGACACATCTGATAAGTGGTTAATAACCAAAATTTATAAAGAACTCATACAACCAAACACCAAACAACCAAGCAATCCAATTAAAACATAGGCAAAGGACCTGAATAGATACTTCTCCAAAGAGAACATATAGATGGTCAATAGACATATGAAAAAATGTTCAAGATCAGTACTCATAAGAGAAATGCAAATTAAAACCACAATGAGATATCATCTCATGCCTGTCCAAATGGCTCACAACAATAAATCAACAAATAAGTGTTTGTAAGGATGTAGAGAAAGGAGAACCCTTGTACACTGTTGGTGGGAATACAGATTGGTACAGTCAATGTGGAAGGCACTATGAAATTACCTTGAAAAATTAAAAATGGAACTACCTTATGACCCAGCAATCCTACTTCTGAGAATATATCCTAAGAAACCCAAAACACTAATTTGGAAGAACATAAGCACCCCATGTCCATTGCAGCATTATTTACAATAGCTAAGCTATGGAAGCAGCCCAAGTGTCTATCAATAGATGAGTGGATAAAAAGCTGTGGTACATTTACATAGTGGAATACTATTTGGACACAAAAAAGAAGAAAATCACCCTTTGCAACAGCATAGATGGACCTGAAGAGCATTATGCTAAGTGAAATTAGCCAGTCAGAGTAAGACAAGTACCATATGATCTCACTTGCATGCAGAATCTAATGAACAAAATAAACTAACAAGCAAAATAAAAACAGACTCATGGATATAGAGAACAGACAGACAGGTGTCAGAGGGGAGGGGGGTTGGGGTGTTGGGTGATAAAGATAAAGGGTTAAGAAAAATAAAAACCTCAAAGACACTGACAACAGTATGGTGATTACCAGAGGAAAAGGGCAGTAGGGGGAGGTAGAACATGGTATGGGGGGCACAAATGATGATGGAAGAAGACTTGACTTTGGGTGATGAACACACAATATAATACACAGATGATGTATTGTAGGACTGTATACCGGAAACTTATATATAATTTTATTAACCAATATCACCTCAATACATTCAATAAAAAAATAAAGAAATAAATCACACTTTAAAAAAACAAGTAAAATACAATACAAAATTCTGAGAGAATGATTATACTAATAACTAATAGTTATGGAGTTTAAGTTACATTTCTAGGTTTGTTGTATTGTATTTACTTATTTAATAATCTCAGCAACCCTGGGAGACAGAGTACTATTATTATGCCCATTTCACAAGTAAGAAAACTGAAGCTTAGGGAGGTTATGCAACTTGTCAAAATCATAGAACTATTAAGTAATGGAGCTAAGATTTGAAACCAGACCATCTGGGTTCAGTGCTTACACTCATAACCATGATGTTTTACTGCCTCCTAATTCACTTGCTTATTCAAGAAATGTTCATTGACTTTAATGCTGTCATGGCTTATATTTAAATCTTTTATCCACCTTGAATTTATTTTTGTGTATGGTGTAAGTTGGTGCTTGAGTTTCATTTTTTTGCACGTAGCTGTCCAGTTTTCCTAACACCACTTGTTGAAGAGGCTACTTTTACTCCATTTTTTGTTGCTGCCTCCTTTGTCAAATATTAATTGACCGTAGAGAATTGGGTTTACTTCTGGGCTCTCTGTTCTATTCCACTGGTCCATGTGCCTGTTTTTGTGCCAGTGCCAGGCTCTTTTGATTCCAGTGGCCTTGTAATACAGTTTGGTGTCAGGTATTGTGATCCCTCCTACTTTGCTCTTCTTTCTCAAAATTGCTGCAGCTATTCGAGGTTGTTTATGGCTCCATATAAATTTTTGAAGTGTTTGTTCTATGTCTGTGAAATATGCCATTGGTAATTTAATAGGTATTGCATTGAATCTATAAATTGCTTTGGGTAGTATGGACATTTTGATGATGTTGATTCTTCCGATCCATGAACACGATATATATTTCCATTTGTTTGTGTCTTCCTTGATTTCTTTCTTCAGTGTTGTGTAGTTTTCTGCATACAGGTCTTTTACCTCCTTGGTTAGGTTTATTCCTAGGTATTTTATTTTTCTTTTTGCTATATCAAATGGGATTTTTTTCTTGACTTCTGCTTCTGCTGTTTCATTGTTGGTATACAAAAATGTCTTTGATTTCTGGTTATTGACTTTGTATCCAGCTGTTTGGCCAAATTCATTTATTAGGTCAAGCAGCTTTTTGGCCAAGTCTATAGGATTTTCTAGGTACACTATCATGTCATCTGCAAATAATGATAGTTTTGTTTCCTCCTTTCCAATTTGGATGCCTTTTAATCTCAGATATTTCACACAGCAACATTTTTACTGATATGTCCCCTAAAGCAAAGGACATAAAGGAAAGAATAAACAAATGGGATCTCATCAAAATAAAAAGCTTCTGCACAGCTAAAGAAAACAGTATTAAAATAAAAAGAGAACCAACTGTATGGCAAAACATATTTTCTAATGACACCTCAGACAAGGGTTTAATCTCCAAAATATATAAAGAACTCACATGACTCCACTCTAAGAAGATAAGCAACCCAATTAAAAAATGGGCAAAGGACTTGAACAGACACTTCTCCAAGGAGGACATACAGAGGATCCAGAGACACATGAAAAGATGCTCAGTATCGCTAGCTATCAGAGAGATGCAAATTAAAACTACAATGAGATACCTCTTCACACCAGTCAGAACGGCCATCATAAACAAAGCAACAAACAACAAGTGTTAGAGAGGTTGTGGAGAAAAGGGGACCCTAGTGCACTGTTGGTGGGATTGCAGACTGGTACAACCACTATGGAAAGCACTATGGAATTTCCTAAGAAAACTAAAAATGGATCTACCTTTTGACCCAGCAATTCCACTGCTAGAATTATATCCTAAGAACCCTGAAACACCAATCCAAAAGAACCTATGCACACCAATGTTCATAGCAGCACAGTTTACAATAGCCAAATGTTGGAAGCAACCTAGGTGCCCATCAGTAAATGAATGGATAAAAAACTATGGTACATTTACACAATGGAATTCTATGCAGCAGAAAGAAAGAAGGAGCTCCTACCATTCGCGACAGCATGGATGGAACTGGAGAGCATTATGCTAAGCGAAATAAGCCAGGAGGTGAAAGACAAATACCATATGATCTCACCTTTAACAGGAACCTAATCAATAGAATAAACAAACAAGCATAATATAACCAAAGACACTGAAATTGAGAACAAGAGAGGAGAGGGATAGGAATTTCAAGGGAAAAGGGGAAGGGTTTAGAGCAACAAGTACGAAAGACACATGGACAAAAGCTGGGGGGGTTGGAAATGGGAGGGAGCTGGGGAGGGCTGGGGCAGTGGGCTGGGATAGGAGTAGAAGACAGAAAACTGTACAAGAAAAACAATTAAAATAAAAAAATAAATGAGAAAAAATGTTCACTGAGCTCTCTTGATGTGCTTAGCAATGCATTTACTTCTGGGAATAAATGTGACTTAGTTTTTGCTGTTAAGAAAGTCACTCAATTATATTCAGTAAAAGAAATGCTAGATAGATTTTGTGCTAAGTGTTGAGAATGTTATCAAAATGAATATGTTGTCTAAAAAAAGAATTGCAGAAAAAACTATCTTAAGGAGATAAAAAGGTCCTATGCTGAGATATTTGACCATGATGAGATTGACTGTATTAATATGCATTAACCATGAAATGTTGCAAAAGAGAAGAAAAGGGAAGAATGATGGTACATGGTTGTCAGTGCCCAGCCCAAAAGTGTCCCAGGTAAAGGACCAATAAACTTGAGGTCCTCCAGGTTCCACTGGTGAGGCTTTTGTTCCCACGATGTAGAGATGTCTCATACTAACCAAAATGATGCCAATGAACATTCTGCTCATCCTAGAAATACCCCTCATTAGGATGCCATATGGACCAAGAATCTTGCCAAGAGTGATCTGGCTTTTCATGACTGCTAAGAGATTAATGTCTTGGTCATACTGACATGAATATTCTGGTCCATGTGACAGACAGTTCTATTATTAGCTGAAAAATATCAGTTTCTGAGTCTGAAAAGATTTAAGGTAGGCTGGAGCCTACCAGTTGATGGTACACAAGGTAATGATTCTGCAACCCAGAGGCCTTTAATAGTGTACCACTTAGACGTCAGTGTTGGCAAAATGTGGTATGTTTTTCAATTTTGAGATTCTAAGTGCATATGTGACATAGTGTAGTGGATTAGAGTACATAGTTTGAAATTAGAATCCTCTTTCTGCAATCCTGACTTTATTCCTCTGTTTTTATATGTCATTTTGTCAACTGTAAAATGGGACAGTATTACTTATCTTCTGGGATTATTAGTTAATATTGGACTGGCCAAAAAGTTTGTTTGGTTATTCTCTGTAAGATGGCTCTAGTGGTGCTTAGTTGTCTTTAACATCATTTGAAACAATTGTGGTAGACTGTATTGTGACAGCTGTGGTATCAGCCTGCACTTTATAAAAACATCAAACTGGTGAATATTTTGTAGCCATGATAATATTGAAGATGTAAGAAAGTAAGCAACATTTTCAGGATGTTATGCTTTATTATTTCAAGAAAGGTAAAAATACAACTGAAATGCAAAAATACTATTTATACAGTATATGGAAAAGGTACTGTGACTGATAGAACATGTCAAAAATGGTTTGTGAAATTTTGTGCTGGAGATTTCTCACTGGATGATGCTCCATCATTGGGTAGACCAGTTGAAGCTGAGTGATTAAATTGAGACATTAATTGAGAACCATCAATGTTATACCACACAGGAGATAGCCAACATACTCAAAATGTCCAAATCAAGCCTTGAAAATCATTTGCACCAGCTTGGTTATTATGTCCATAAGTTTGATGTTTTGGTTCCTCATAAGTTAAGTGAAAAATATCTTGACAATATTTCTGTATGTGATTCTCTACTGGCATGTAATGAAAATGTTCCATTTTTAAAACAAATTGTGACAGGCAATGAAAAGTGGATACTTTGCAATAACATGGAATGGACAAGATTGTGGGGCAAGCAAAACGAACAACCACCAACCACACAAAAGGTTGGTCTTCATTGAAAGAAGCTGATGTGTATACGGTGGGACTGGAAGGGAGTCCTCTATTATGAACTCCTTCCAGAAAACCAAATGATTAATACCAACAAATACTGCTCCCAATTAGACCAACTGTAAGCAGCACTCAATGAAAAGCATCCAGAATTAGTTAATAGAAAATGCATAATCTTCCATTAGGATAATGCAAGACTGTATGTTTCTTTGATGACTAGGCCAAACCTGTTTCAGCTTGGCTGGGAAGTTCTGATTCATCTGCCATATTCACCAGACATTGCACCTTTGGATCTCCATTTATTTTGGTCTTTACAAAATTCTCTTAATGGAAAAAATGTTAGCTCCCTGGAAGACTGCAAAAGGCACCTGGAACAGTTCTTTGCTCAAAAAGATAAAGCATTTTGGGAAAATGGAATTATGAAGTTGCCTGAAAAATGGCAGTGGTAGTGAAACAAAAATGATTAATACATTGTTTGATAAAGTTATTGGTGAAAATAAAAAATGTCTTTCTACTAAAATATCAAATGAACTTTTTGGCCAATCCAATATTTATGACACACTTCCAACAGTGCCTAGCACATAGTAAGCATTGTGTAGATGCTTGATATTAATTAAATGCATAATAGATGTACCAATATAATAGATACTGAAAGGGGTTGAAGAATATTTGGACAGGAAATTGTAGGCAGAGTCCCAGAGGCATAAAACAATATGGTATATATGCAAATTTTCAAGTAGTTTTTTTTTTTTTTTTTTGAGTTTTGGGTTTATGTGAGGAATTGTAGGAAATGAGATAAATACCTTCCAAATCTGAACTTGGCAATAGGCAAAAAGTACCCAGTGAAAGTTTTAAAACAGAGAAGATACAATGATGACTTCTTGCTTTTAAAAAGTGAACTATGGTGTTAATCATTAAAATCACTGCATTTCATCTCCTTTTACTTTCTTTTCCTAACCTTATCCCTCTAAAAGGAAGAATAGAAAGAAATCTGAATTTGTAATTTGGAGATCTGGGTGCTAGACTTTGCTCTTCTCCTTGAATATGCCTTTTGCCTTCTCAGGAGTGTCTTAGATTTTTCATCAGTCAAATGGCTATTGGAATGGCAGTGTATAAGGTTGTGGTTGCAGCTGGGATAATTTACAAAAGATCCATCCACATGCCTAGGGGTATGTGGACAGAGAGATTTTTTTTACTAAAAACAAAAATAATCAAAAACCTCAAAAGCAGAAAAATGTTTGCATCAATAATTTAAATGTGCCTTTGCCAAATATTTTAAATTATAAATTCCTACACATGTTTGAAAAGCTCCTTAGATAATAGGAGATGTTAGCATACAGTTTAAAATATTAATTTAAGTGCTTCAGTAAAAATAAAAGAAGGAGAAACACTTGCTTCAATTTCCAAAGACTTGTAATTGTCTAGCACCTAATGCCAATTTGCCAATAATTTAACTCTGTCCCTAAATTAATTCTTCCATTTGTGAGATTGTATTACTTAGTGGGAGCTTATGCAGTTTAATTTACTGAAATATCATATTGAAGTGCTTGAGTTTGGAAAGATTCTCATTATTGAAAGACATTATCAAGTTGTGGATAATAAGAGTAAGATCAGCCTTTACTTTGTATCATGTATCTGCTGTAGATACATTGCTCAGTATTAACTACTTTGTGTACATTATTGTTCATCTTCCAACCACTCTGCAAGTTTTTATTATTCCCACTCAATAAATGAGAAAACTGAAACTGAGAAAAATTAGGAGGCTTAATACCACACACACAGAAAAGAGAGAACTACAGATTGAAACCCAGGTTTGTCTAACTCCAAAACATGTAAAACAACAATAAAAATAAAGAAACAAGATATGCTTAAGACGTGTAAAATACTAACACTAGATTAAACCTGGGAGGTTGAGCAGAGAGCTGGCCTGGGGGTTAACTACACTTTATTATTACTACATCAATACATCAGCTGCTTCTCAGTTCTGGTAAATCCACTTCTGGTAAGTAAAGGATACCTAGACAGACATTGTACACTTGGACCATCTCCAAGAGAACCACACTTGTCAGTGAAATGTGATGTGAAAGAACTTCAGGGCAGAGAAGATTGCATTTTTTAAAAGTTCAAATTTATTAAATATGAATATAAATTTTACTTAAGAAATGAAGTGACTCTTCCACCACAAGAATTTTAATTCTTGCCAAGTGTGAATTTCTTCATCCAAGGCATTTATCTAAGCACAAAAGCCTCATCTGAGAATTAAGCAGTAAAATATATTTTCTTTTTCTTCTTTTTCTTTTTGAAATAGTTCATAATATAAAACAGCTGAATAGTTTCCTTCACATTTAAACAAAATGAAATTTGCCTCTGAGAATTAAAGCAAACATTAGAAATTTTAGTCCAAGCTGGTTTCTGAGGAAAGTTATAGACCATGATAACAGATAATTTAAGTCAATGCATCCTCTCAATGAGAACTCTAGAATAGTTACAGCACTGTGTTTAGAGAGTTAAGCACTATACCAATTAAGGACTCAGAAACTGGTTCAAGTATGAAAGAAAAAGATATAAATAAAAATATATTCCAAACCAAATTGTACAAAAATTTCCTTATTTTTTTTTTTCAGCACTTTACCCCTAGCCAGTCACTTATTTTGACTAATTACATCTCTCAGAAATGGAAATCACCTCAATCAAAAGTTATTTGTGAATAATCCAGACTTTAATTCACTCTTAATAAGATCACCATACATAGGCTTGAGGCATGTTGTATTGGTCTCTCAACATGTAACAAGCTATCCAAACTCTTCCAATACCTTAGTCCTGATATTATCTTAGTTCCAATTATCGTAATTTAACAACATGAGAAGAGATGAATCGTCATGGAAAATTAATAGCTCTCTTTTCAGGCTTTAGCAATTTGTTGGCTTCATCACCACCCCTGGACCCCTACTTATATTTTACATCTTTAAAAGAACAGAACATAATACATTTATTTTTCAATTAAGAATAAAAGATTCTGGTAAACTAACATCAATATTTACCTTAAAATTCTCCTCATCTCATGCCTAAGCAAATACTCTTCTAGTAAAATATCTAGACTCATCCTTGATGTCAATGAACAATTTCAAGAAAATCTGATACCTGTGGGTCTAAAACTCCAGTTCTCAAGGACAACTGCACTTGTATTAGTCTCAGGAAGCTTTGCCTTTGATTTCCAAACAAGCAAAAGAGTCCAGCTAAGTAAGAACAAGTTTTTGTATTTCTCTGAATATCTCCTATTTTTAAATATAAACTCATGGGCAAAGAATTCTAAAATAGAACAGTTCATCTGCTTATAAATCTCCCTTATTTTAGTCATTCAAAAGCAAACTGAATTCTTTATAAGAGAGCAGACATAAAATCACATCAACAATTCCAGCCAGAAGGACCCTGGGTCCTTCAGAATGGGTCCTAAAATGACCATGAGTTAGACAAGACACGTGGATTTATAGCCATGGCCAGGCTTTTGTGTAGTATTGGAGCATGGTTTTCCTCCCTCACTTCGAGTGCACACTTCAGGGCTCACAGCAGTTATCTAGCAGGAGGACATCCCTGATGAGCCAGGTAAACATTCTACATTTCTGGAGCTTTTTACAAAGACCTCTAGAGGAATAACAGATTCTGAGAAAACCCGAGAGAACCAAATGCCAATGCATCTTTGGGCTGCTTTTCATTTCCCACAGACACATTATTGTGAGAGGTTCTTTCAGGAAACACTTGATACCAATCAGCTTCACCATCAACAAGGAAGTTATATAAACCTCCGGACCCTGTGTGTAAAGCCATCCTCAGGTGCTCACTGTCCTCATTCATGGGTCAAAGTGAATGCTGAAAACCTAGGGGCAAGAAAAGGAGTCCATGCATACCAGGAGGTGAGTGGTGGTCTTGCCTTGCATGTGGAAAAGAAAGGAGTTAGATGACATGCCACTCCTGTGGGCTCTGTAAGTGCTGTGTTATCTTCTTTCTCTTAGCTCTGTTTTACTTCTGTGCTCAGAAAGTCATCCTTTAATTCTCTGCATTTTACTCCATGTTTAAAATAGTTACTCTTTAATTCTAATGCAGTGTGTCTTTCATGAGAATCAAATGAGCCTTGTTCACTTGGAAACTTGATTTGCATGGTACTTGTTCCTAACAAAAGAAGTCCATTCAGCTCTGTCCCTTCATCAAAAAGCATCTACATAAACTGTACGGTTACCAGGGGTGAAAGGGTGGGAAGAATTGGGAGATGTTTAAAGGTATAAACTTGCAATTAGTAGATAAGTCCTGGAGATTTAATGCATAGCATAGTGATTATAGATAGCAATACTGTACTATAAACTTCAAAGTTGCTAAGAGACTAGGTCTTAATTGTTCCTTACATGAAAATAGAAATGATAATGATGTGACATGATGGAGGTGTTAGATAACACTACAGTGTCATCACAATGCGATATATAAATGTATCAAATCAACATGTTTTACAGCTTAAACTTACACAATGTTATATGTCAATTATATTTCAATAAAAATGTATCTACAGATAACCATATTTGTTTTGTGTATTTATTATATACTATATATCTATATAACTGGAGATGTTTAAGTATGCATTAACTTTATTAACATTAATAGATTTGAAGTTTCTTTCAAAAAGCCTTTAATGAGAGTACATTTACTCTGGGCAGTGACTTTCAATCCTCCTTCACCTTTCCACCCCTCAACAGAGTCAAGTGCTCCCATAGAAGCACCATTCTTCAATAGTAAAAAATGTGCTTACAAGACTCTCCATAACAAGTAATGTTTAATCTAGTAATGCTTGCCTGTGAAAACCTGATCATTAACATTAAAAAGTGTCTTTGACCTTCTTTGTGGCAAACTTCACAGTTTTTCCCATTTGAACTTAAACCTCCTTCATTTAGACACAGCTACCAAAATTCTAGGAATAATGCATCCCCAGCATGTACAACCACCAGTGGAAAAACACCTTTGTACTAAGGAAGAGACAGAGGCTTTGCTGCTGTGGGACTTCAGATGCATACATAAACAATATTTCTCTTCTTTAAATAATTAGTCAAAAGGTCCCTGAATCCCAAGCAGGATGCCCATTCCTTTTGCACGGGCTCTTCTGCATGTGATGCATCACGTGGCTCGGATTAGTGCTGAGGGAGAGATTTATTTTTTTTCTGGGTAATAGATATACAAGCCAAACTATTATGACAACTTGATAAATGTAGCTTTTGAAAATGCTTTCTGTTGTAATAATACAACAAACAACAAGGAGGCATGCTGCCAGGCGTCATCCATCAGTAGGTGAGCTGCCTGGGAACAGATATAGCCCTGGTGTCACACTAGGTTTTCTCAGTCTGCCGGAGGCTCTAACATGGCTGAGGCAGCCGAGAGGGAGAGAGAGGGGAGAGGGAGGCAGGGAGGGAATTAAAGCTGCATTTTCAAAGCAATTTTGAACAGAATACGAGTTAGTGGAGGCACACATTGAAAAACAATGCTGTAAGTTAAGGCCTTGACTTAAAAGAGTTTTTTTGGCATAGGTAACATATTTTTGTAACCTCAGTTTTATAATTCAACACCTCTGCTCTATACTAATCTCTCATTATAAAAACATTTTGAATGCTGTCCCAGCTTGGAGACTCTTATTTATGTATACAGAGAGAGTTCCTAAAGCTTAATGTGCAGACCAAATTCAATATTAATGGAAACAATGTAGGTTTAGGGAAAACATTCTAAGATGACATCTCTTCTGGTTGTTTGATCTTCTCTTGACCAAAGGTAACTAAAGAGGTAACTAAAGAAAGCCTCTCTGTACTTTTACAGATTCTTTTGCATCAGCTAAGAGGCTGCAGTGCTGGTAAATTAAAATTTAGACCCATGTAAGGATATTACAGATTGAATTTTGGAGTTTGTCTTGTGAGTTTCAAATTGGTTTATTTGCTATTCTGAGTGTTTGATGTGTTCTAAATTACAACTAGAAAACTTGCTGCCAACCTTTTCCCTCCAAACAAGTATGATTTTACATATCTCTGCCTGCTCTTCAAAGACAGACATGCTACAACAAAGCATCACATTCTCACAAATATAGACTGAGGAAAATGAGGACTATGCTCATGGAATCAAAAAAGAAAAAAAACAAAAACAATGATATTGTAAACCATCATAATCATGCCCAGCATTTAATAAGCCAGACTCTTTTCTGGGAGTACTGCTCAAAAAATCCAGCGAGGCAATGTGCAGTTCACAGTCTGAAAGAGAAAATGAATCCCTGTGCAGGCTTTTCTGGTGAGTAAGTTTTTGCATAATGCTTTCTGATTTACAGTCACTTAGCACATTTATCGAGCATCAGAGCTGAACCAGTACTAAGCAAGGCATTGTGAAAGGCACAAAATGACTTTCCGGACCCTTATTGAAGTTAAAATTTAGTTGAAAAAAAAATCCACATGGATCCAAAAAACACACACAACAGCATAAAACATAGTTACCTAATGGACATGGTCTGGGCACTAAACAGGGGGAACTGGATGAAGGGGCAGGTAGATAAGAGGGAAGTAATCAATGAAGTGGTATCTTAGGTGGAGCATCCCATACAGGCCATATGAGCCCCAAGAGTGTGACAGAATAAAGGAGAATTCAAGAAACAGCTTCCCTTCCCTTCTTACTCCCATTTCCCAAAGTACTACAGTAGGTTCCTGGCCCTAATACTCAATTCAACCAATTCACCTAACACTGACTGGGTACCTATTATGTGCAAGGTGGGGAGGTATACAAAAAGCAAGATAAAACCTGGGTCCACAGTGCTGATAGTCTAATCGGGGCCAGTGTCGTATAAATAACTATAACACAAATGAGACTATGTAAACGTGATTAAAAGTGGTGTGGATGAAATGTCTTATAAATGCAGTGAAGTGACATTAAGGGCACCTGCTGGAAGCAACTTTAAATAACATTTAGGATTTGACAGGCTGATGTTGGCAGCAAGAGACATCTGTAGGCAGAGGGCTCACGAGACGAGGCACAGAGTCAGCCAAGAGCCCAATGCTTTGACAAACCACAACACAGTCCCGTAGCTGCCCAGGACTCTTTTCATTTTTAGAAAACATTTTTTTTCTTTCATGTAAGGTTTATTTCACTCAGCAAAATGTGTGTGAATACAAAAAAGATGAGTTTTAAAATTCAGCTTGGGCCAAACTGTATAAACATGTCTTCATCACCCTTCTCATGCCATCTGATGTGGACACAGTTATAGTTTATTTTTTAAAAATTTTTAAAAATTTTCAATTACAGAACACTATCCAATTAGCTTCACAAATGACACACCCACAGGGTGGTCTCGGCAGGCACCAGAGCCCCTCCATGGGGAGTTCTGCTTTGTGGGATCGGCCTCTGCACGGCAGCTCATCAGCTGTGCTCACGGCCAGTCCTCATAGACAGTCAGCCTCAGGGGCAATCCCACCCACTTTTGGGCCAACAGCAACCAAGGCCCAACTACAACAGGAGGGTGTACACAGCCCACACAAGAAACTCCTGGAGCACCCTGCTCATGTGACCAGGGAGACTGTGTCACTGGGCCCCACAGGACACCTATTGTATAAGGCCATCCTGCCAGGACTGGATGGTTATTAGAAAACATATTTTTCTTTCTTTATTTGCTTTTCTTTCCTACAGTCTTTGTGTTTGATCTTTGAGCTTCAGTGCCCAGCAAAGTGCCTGGCTCACTGTTAGGACTCCACAATCACTTATTGAGAACAGAAGAAAAGGAAGGAAGCAGGGGAGGGAGAAAAGGAAAGAAGGAAGGGTCAAAAGAAGAGGGAAGCAGTAGAAGAGAAGGAAATGCTATAAGAATAATTTCAGGCCACAAAGAATTGCTTGTCTCTGGGATGGGAGTAAAAGACAGAAAACTGTACAAGAACAACAACTAAAAAAAAAAAAAGAATTGCTGGTCTGAAATTTGCTCTAATTTTTGAGCCCTGAAACTGGATTAAAATCCTTCTATAATAAACCAAAGATGAAAAGTTTGAAATGAAACTAAATAGCTACCAATGGAAAGAAACTTTGGCTCTTTTCTGTGAACATGTTTATTTTCACATATTTACTCAAAATTGTATTTGTCACTGCACTGCATTTGGTCCCTTTGAAAGATGGTGAGGGGTGGGGGCAGGGGACTTGCTGCCTTTGGCTTGAGATCCACTAGCAGGAAGGACATGCACTTTATAATACATACACACATGCCATAAGGTTTGCAAATGATCTTACATATGCTCAGTAGCCAAAAGAGGAAAAGAATGAGAATAAAAACAAATGTGTTTTAGCAACATCAATTCCAACTTTTCCATCTTCCCCATGAGGAAAATGTATATTATGAAACTCTAGGACTCTCACAACCTCACCCCATACAACCCTGGAGCTGGGAATTTATGAATTATTTTGGCTAGAGACAAAAGTTCTTCAATCCACCCGTATTGTCCAGATGTCCGTTGCAAAATGGGAGCCTGGAGAATCTCGTTTTTCTTTGAAAACCATTCATATTAAGAGCAACTTTTGCTCCTCTTCCTATCTAGCAGCAGAATGGGCTTTGAATGCATATGTACAGGAGAAAGATGCTCCCTCTCTCTCTCAGGGTCACACATTCCATTTTAGAGTTGAAGGGCACCTTCCACATTTGTTCAATATAAGCCTTTATTGAACACCTATTCTGTTCTAGGCACTGTCCACTTGATATTACAGATGAGCAAACTGAATCCCAGAGAAACTAAAATCCAATCGATTGTTACAAAGTTAGAAAATGGTGTGGGGGCTAGATTCAAACTTAGTAATTTGACAAATAATAAAAGAGATAATACATAAAATAGGAAAAAGCTTCTCAGGCTTCTCTCAGAGGCAATGAAACACAGCATTAGCTAGCTTCCCAAAAAATGACTCTTTTCCATGAGGAAAGAACCTCTTTCCTGGCCACTGGGTCCTACACCAAAGCCCAGAAGAAGGGATTGGCTCTGCAGCTATTTGAGATTGGTACAGGTAGTCACAGGCTTTGGCTGATGATCACACATAAATATGATGGTACTTAGCATTCTATACTTATTCTTTCTGCCTCCAGGTAAAGCATCCACCCCCTACTATATGCAATTCTGGTATCCTTCTTTTTTTAGCTCTTAATACATAGTGTCCCTTATTTATAATTTCAATCTCTCTCTCTCTCTCCCCTCTCCACACACCACTTCACACCTCAGTGGTTGAAACCAAGCAAAACAGTTAGGGTTGGATAAAGACTTCTTCTCTATTACATGAATTGAGCCCAAATAGAGAAAATAACAGAATTCAAGTACTATTAGGAAGGTTTTCTTTTTCAAAAGGGACAGGGATAATGACAGATGTTGAACTAAAGGTGAAAAGTTGAACTCCACTCTCCGGATAAGAAATTTAATGAATTTGAAGGGAGATGGCTATCACAGAATTTGCATAAAACACCTCAGATACTGGGCATCAACTTAATCATTTACTAACAACATGGAGGCTTACAGAGTCATATACAGGGGTAGGGAAAGTAGGTTTACAGTTGTAATATGTACAATACAATAATTAGTAAATAAATAATAATACAAGAATAAACTCTGTGTTTCTCATACTCACAACTATAAATTTGCTTTTGCCTTCCCCTGTTTATAGGCTTGATAATGGAATGGAAGAAAATTTTAGAAGTCACTTACTCCATTTGCTAATTTGGGCAGGACTGACCTTGATTAATACTAGACAACTGGATAACAACTCAGAAAAGTTACTGCCCTGGCTCCGAGTAGTGCAGGGGTGATCAGCACTTCTACATCCTGACATGCCGGTGTCCATGATGCAGATCATCTTATGTAGAAGTGTAAGTGAGAAATTTAAACATAAAGAGGTTTTTAATCAGAAAATACCTTCTTTTCTTCATTATCCCAACCTCTACATTTCCAGAGAAATAGAGACAAGCCTCAACATTTGGTAAATTCTCAAGAGCAGAAGATTGCCTTTTGGTCTTTTTATCCTTAGATAACTAGCAACCTGCCTAATACATAGTTGATGTTCAATAAATACTTATTAAATGCAAAAACAAAAATTGAGAAAATTCAGTCTTGAAAAGCTATGTGTTTCTAAGAATTTATCCATTTTTTTCTAAGTGATCCAATTTGTTGGCATATAATTATTATAACAGTCCTTTGTAATCTTTCTAATTTCTGAGTTATTCATTGTAATGTTTCATTTTACAGTTTGGATTTTATTCATTTGCATCTCTTCTCTTTTTTTCTTAGGCTAGCCAGTGGTTTGTTAATTTTGTTTATCTTTTCAACTACTGTACCCCAATTCTAGTTTAGTTGATTAAAAACTTTTTAAAATCTGTATTTGATTTCTGCTCTAATTTTTATTATTTTCTTCCATCTCTTAACTCAGATTTGTTTGCTCTTCTTTTCCTAGTTCAGAACAGTAACACAGTAACAAAAAGAAAATTAAAGCAGTAATCAAAACCCACCACCAACAAAGAGCTAGGACCTAATGGCTTCACTGATAAATCTACTAAATATTAAAAAATACCAACATTTCTTAAACTGTTTTAAAAATACAAAAAGAAGAAACACTTCCAAAATAATTTTATGAGACCAGTTTCACTCTGATACCAAAGTCAGACAATGACACCATGAGATAATAAAACTGTAGGCCAATATCCCTAAAGAACATGGATGCAAAAAACTTTCATAAAATCCTAGCAAAATAAATTCAACAACACATTAAAAGAATTATACACCATGACCAAACAGGATTTGTCCCAGTGATGCAGACAATATAGCACATACAAATCAGTCAATATGTTACACCATATTAGCAGACTGAAAGATAAAAAACACTTGATCATCTCACTCAATTCAGAAAAAGTAGTTGACAAAATTCAACATCCATTTATGACTAAAAAAATAAACTCTCAACAACATAAGTATGAAAGGAACTTAGCTCAACACAAGAAAGGCCAGATGTGAAACGTCCACAGCTAACATCATAATCATTGGGGGGAAACTGAAAGCTTTTCTCTAATATTCATTACAAGCAAAGAGGCCCACTACCAGTACTTCTATTTAACATAGTACCAGAGAATTACACAAGAAAAAGAATCAAATGCTATAAAAATTGAAAAGAAAAAAATAAAATGTTCTCTGCAGGTGACATGATCATATATAAAAAACCATAATAACTCAATAACAATAACAGGACTTCCGGCCAAGACGGAGGCGTAGGTGGACACACTGTGCCTCCTTGCACAACCAAGATTAAGGACAACAAAGATTCAGAAACAAAGAAACAACTAGATCAGACAGAAAATTGAACCGTAAGGAAGTTTGACAACCATTCATCCTGACTGGTAGGAGGGGCAGAGTCGGTGGCCAGCGGAGAGGGATCGTGGAAGGAGAAAGCAGTGGTTCGTGGTCCAGGGTACACAGGCAGTAGCTGACAGACCCCAGGCACACAGGCAGCGGTTACCAATTCTGGGGAGGTAACAAGCAGACCAAGTGAGGCGCACAAGGCGGCTGACCACGATCACACATTTGCACACAGATAAACCAGGTGAAAACAGGCAGCAAGACAGACTGCACAATACAGGGCCCCAGCACCAGGAAATAAAGCCTAAAAGCAGAGATTGAAAACACTTGTGGAGGTTGAGGTGCCGGGAGAGGCTCCCAGCATCACAGGAGAGTACGTTGGAGAGACCCACAGGGTCCTAAAGCATACACAGGCCCACCCACCCAGAAGGCAGCACCAGAAAGGCCCAATTTGCTTGTGGGAAATGACTGAAGGGACTGAAATACTAGAGAGAGCAGAGCAAGTGCCATTGTTCCCTCTCGGACCCCACCGCCACATACAGTTTCACAACTCAGCAACTGGGTTGCCCTGCCCTGGTGAACACCTAAGGCTCCACCCCTCATATATAACAGGCATGAGAAGACAAAAAAATATATGGCTCAAGCAGAAGAACACATCAAAGCCCCAGAGCCAATATTTCTAAGTGATCAAGAGATAGCCAACGTATCAGAATCACAGTTCAAAGCACTGGTGATCAGGATGCTCATACAATTGGTTGATTTTGGTTGTAAATTAGATGAACAAATGAAAGCTACTCTAAGTTAAATGAAGGAAAATGCTAAGGGAACCAACAGTGATAGGAAGAAAACTGGGACTCAAATCAATGGAGTGGAACAGAAGGAAGAAACAAACAACCAAACAGAAAAGAATGAAGAAACAAGGATTGAAAAAAATGAGAAGAGGCTTAGGAACCTCCAGGGCATCTTTAAATGTCTCAACATCCAAATTAAAGGGGTGCCAGAAGGGGAAGAGGAAGAGCAACAAGTGGAAAACTTATTTGAACAAATAATAAAGGAAAACTTCCCCAATCTGGCAAAGGAAATAGACTTCCAGGAAGTCCAGGAAGCTCAGAGAAGGTGGACCCAAGGAGGAACACACTAAGGCACATCATAATTACAATAGCCAAGATTAAAATGAAGGAAAGAATTCTAGAAGCAGCAAGGGATAAGGGCACAGTCACCCACAAAGGAGTTCCCATCAGACTGTCAGCTGATTTCTCAAAAGAGACCTTATAGGAAAGAAGGGGCTGGAAAGAAGTATTCCAAGTCATGAAAGGCAAGGACCTACATCCAAGATTGCTCTATCCAGCAAAGCTTTCATTTAGAATGGAAGGACAGATAAAGTGCTTCTCAGATAAGGTCAAGTTAAAGGAGTTCATCATCACCAAGCCCTTATTATATGAAATGTTAAAGGGACTTATCTAAGAAAAAGAAGATAACAAATATGAACAGCAAAAAGACAGCAAACTCACAGATATTAACAACCACACCTAAAACAAAAGCAAACTAAGCCAACAGCTAGAACAGGAACAGAACCACAGAAATGGAGATCACATGGAGGGTTAGCAACAGGGGAGTGGGCGGAGGAGAGAGGGGGGAAAAGGTACAGAGAATAAGTAGAATAGATGATAGTTAGAAAATAGACAAGGGAAGGGCAAGAATGGTATGGGAAATGTAGAAGCTAAAGCACTTATGACATGTGGACATGAACTAAAGGGGGGGAATGTGGGTGGGAGGGGATGTGCAGGGTGGAGGGGAATAAAGGGGGGCAAATGGGACAACTGTAGTAGCATAATTGATAAAATAGAATAAAATTTAAAAAAA
Organism: Anoura caudifer; assembly: GCA_004027475.1. Taxonomy (NCBI): domain Eukaryota; kingdom Metazoa; phylum Chordata; class Mammalia; order Chiroptera; family Phyllostomidae; genus Anoura; species Anoura caudifer. The sequence continues at coordinate 43,725 of PVKU01000465.1, forward strand.
CAATAACAGAACACTTGTTAGAACTAATAAATGAATTCAGTAAAGTTGCTGGATAAAAAAATTAACATAAAAAATTGGTGTAATTTCTATATACTAACAACAAAATACCTGAAAAGGATATTAAAAAAGCAATATCATATGTAATTGTATCAAAAAATTAAATACTTAGAAATAAACTTAACCATTGAGGTTGAAGATATATTATACCCTGAAAACTATAAAACATTAATGAAGGAAATTAAAGAAGATACAGATAGATAGAAATAGATACCATATTCATGGATTGGAAGAGTTAATATTGTTAAAATATCCATAGTCTCAAAGTGATCTACAGATTCAATGCACTTTCTATCAAAAATACCAATGATATTATGTACAGAAATAGAAAAAAATAATCCTAAAATGCATACAGAATTTCAAAAGATCCCAAATAGCCAAACCAATCCTGAGGAAGAAGAATAAAACTGGAGGCATCACACTTCCTGATTGCAAAAGATACAAAGACATAATATTAAAACAGTATGGTACTGCACAAAAACAGACATACAGATCAACAGAGCAGAATAGAGAATCCAGAAATATGTTTAGGTTAACTAATATGTAACTGTTAACTAACCTTTGAAAAGGGTGTCAAGAATTTATAATGTGAAAGGATAGCCTCTTCAATAAAGATGTCAGGAAAACTAGATATCCACAAGAGAAGAATGAAACTGGGCCCTTTTCTCACATCAAATACAAACAAACATGAACTAAAAATTAATGAAAGATTAACTGGACATAGTATATGCTTCAATTTATTTATTATTTTTTTTTCTCAACTTCTTTTTTCAGTGTCCTATAGTTTTCTGAGTACAGGTCATTTACCTCCTTAGTTAAATCTACTGCTAGATACCTTATTTTTTGTTGTTATTGTTGTAATAGTAGGTGAAATTGTTTTCTCAGTTTCTCTTTTGGATAGTTTATTATTGGTGTATAAAAATGCCACTGATTTCTGAATATTAATTTTGTATCCTAGTACTTTGCTGAATTCATTTATTAGATCTAGTAGTTTTTTTAGTGGAGTGTTTAGGGTTTTCTATGTACAATATTATGTCATCTGAAAATAATGACAATTTTACTTATTCCTTTCCAGTTTAGTGCCCTTTATTTCTTCTTCTTGTATTATTGCTATGGCTAGGACTTCCAGGACTACTGGTGCAGCCACTGTGGAAAACAGTATGGAGTTTCCTCAAAACATTAAAAATGAAACTGTTTTTTGACCTAGTAATCCACTTCTGGGAATATATCCTAAGAATCCCGAAACACTAATCAGAAAGAATATATAACCCTATGTTCATAGCAGCATTATTTACAATAACCAAGATGTGGAAACAGCCTAAGTGTCTATCAGTAGATGAATGTATAAAAAAGCTGTGGTACATTAACACAATGGAATAATACATGACTATAAGACAAGAAGGAATTTTTACTTTTTGTGACAGCATGGATAGACCTGGAAAGTATTATGCTAACTGAAACAAGACAGTCAGAGAAAGAAAGATACCATATGATCTCATTTATATGTGGAATCTAACGAACAAAATTGATAAACAAAATAGAAACAGAGGCATGTATACATGGAACAGACTGGCAGCTGTCAGAGTGGTGGGGGTACAAAATGAAAGAAGGAAAAGAGGTTAGCCAAAGAACATATATGCATAATCCATGGACATGGACAACAGTGTGGTGATGGCCAGAGGGAAGTGGGGTGGGGGCTGGGAGGAGGTGGGCAAATGGGGGAAAATGGGGATATCCCTACAGTGTAATAATAAAAATAATGAAAAAAAGATTAAATGGAACAGCTGAAGCTGTGAAACTACCAGAAGGAAACATAGAAAAAAACTTCTTGACATTGGTCTTGGCAATGATTTTTTTTGGCCATTACACTAAAAGCATAGGCAGCAAAAGTACAACAGGAAACATTTGCAGAGTGAAAAGAAAACCTATACAATGGAAGAAAATATTTGCAAGCCATACATCTGATAAGGACTTAATATCCAAAATATAAAAGAAACTCCTATAACTCAATAGTTGAATTTTCAATGGATGAAAACTCAAATATTCCAATTAAAAAAGGCTAAGGGCCTGACTAGATATTTCCCAAATGTGACATATGGATGGCCAACATGCACATGAAAAGTTGCACAACATCACTAATCATCAGGGAAATGCAAATCAAAACCACAATGAGATATCAGCTCATGCCTGTTAGAATGGCTACTGTAAGAAAGACCAAAGGTAATGTGTTAGTGGTAATGTAGAGAAAAGTGAGCCTTTGCACACTGTGGGTGGAAATATAAATTTGTAAAGCCATAAGGAAAAGAGTATTGAAGTTCCCGCACCCCAAAACTACACAATCCAGCAACTTCACTGCAGAATTATTCATAATTGCCAAGACATGGAAACAACTAAATGCACCTTGACAACAAATGAGTGAATAAAGAATAGTTGGTGTGGGGGAGGGAGGGGGAAGAATTAGAGAGAAATGGAATATTATTTAGTCTTAACAAAAAAGAAAATACTGCCATTTGTGATAACATGGAGGAACCTGGAGAAAATTATGCTAAATGAAATAAGCCAGACACAAAAAGACAAATGCAGCATAATCTCACTTCTATGAAGAATTTAAAATTGTGAAACTCATAGAAGCAGAAAGTGGTATGGTGGTTTGCCAGGAGCAGAGGGGAGGGGAAATGAGGAGATGCTAGTGAAAGGGTACCAAGTTTCAGTTGTGTAAGATGAAAGAGTTCTGGATATCTAATATATAGCCTAGTGACAATAGTTAACAACACTATTGTATACTTGAAATTTGCTAAGAAAATAGATTTTAAATTAAATCTTTTCATTACATACTCAAACACAGAAACTATGCAGAGATGATAAATTATTTAGCTTGATCATAGTGATCTTTCCATAATGTATACACATATCAAAACATCAAGTTACATGCCCTATATATAATTTTTATGTTTACAAGATATCCCAATAAGCAGTAAAATAAAAAAAATAAAAATTTGGAGAAATAAAAACTTCAGAAAGGCAATTGAACTAACCAAATAAGGAATTTTTAAATAAACAGAAAAAGACAGCCAAGAGTTACAAATTCCCAATACGGCCACTAAAGATTATGGACACCAAACATACTTTTCAACCATCTTTCATTCCAACACACAGGTTCATTGGATAAACCAAGCCATAAATTGGTTGCAAACATTCAGCCATTGGCCTTAGTGGATTCTTCTCCTTGAAAGGAGATTAGATCTTGGAACAAAATATTCCTCTAAGATATATGACCTGGAATATTAGAAGTCCCTCTAATACATTTAGACTAGGCTTTGACCCAAAAAGTAAAAGGAAGGCAACCGCAAACTCTCAAGCATAAATCCCAAAATATGAACTCTGCTTTAACACAATGAAAAGACCACCTCGTATAAAAGACATGAGTAGTCAGACCAACTCTGAACTTGTATATCTTTCCTTTAAACAAAAACTCAAACATTTCCAAGGAAAACAAGGCTGATAACATGCAATACTAGATGAAGAAAAACAGATAAATCTTGCTTTGGGGCTCACTTGAACTGAAAGTTCTAAAACGTCTTAAAACAAGTTCTGTGAGCCTTAATTAGATGTTATGATAGAGATGAGATAATTTTAAAAGAAAAAAAATATTTGTTTAATAAGCTAAATCTTAACATTAAAATTTTTTCTTTTGGTATTTATTATTATATGGTTTAAAAATTAATTGCTAACTAAAGTTTACGTTAGTGTTAAGTATCGATATTTTTGCAGGAGAAAAATTGTGTGCTATAAAAAAATCAGAGATTTTAGCTCACTTTCCCTTAGCTTCATTATTATGAAATGAGATGGTTAAAATGATCTTCCCTACTCCTGTGAGATGTAACTCCTTAAGGTTATTTTAATTTTTCTGTGTTTATATCAACACCACTGTGGCAGCCATATCCCTTTGGAATAATATCATAATCTTACTTTATTAAGGCACCTTCATAGTATAATGAGTTTATCTTTGTTTATCTAATAATTATATTCAATTCAAAAAAATTTTACTTAATTCAAAACTTTATGAAAGTGCTTTCATTTTTTCCTAGGTAGATTATTTTTTTGCTATTTGGTTATATGTGAATGTGACAAACCCTTCATTTAATCCATTGGGATTTAACAAAATATTTATATTTTTAATGTTCTAATTAATCTATTAATCCATACTATTAACTAACCTGCAGATTAATTTGGCACTGCAGAAAACAGAAAATCTTCTTCAGCCACCAATGCAATGGCTGACATGACATTTAAGAGCCTCCAGTGATCTGACCCACTGCCATTTCAGATAAGGAGCAGTTTCTCCTTTTGACCTCAGTCTTGGCACAGCCCTACAACAGTGGCACATGTCACATTGAAACACACTGCTCTTAAGTGCCTTATGCATCTGGAACTCCTTATGGGCAAAAATAAATTAACTGTTGGAGACAAACCTAGAGCTTTCAGAGACAGATCTTTAGTATCAATTTTTTAAAAAATATTCTTAAGAAATTTGGGTTGGAAAAGGATTGTTTCCACTAAAAAACACACACTAGATAGGTCAACTAGAAATATTAATTTGCTAAAACTATTATTTTAGAATATTAGTGGCAAAGGTGAAGAGCTGGAAAGAGAAGAAGCAGTTTTTCAGGTAGTGGGTACATTATTTATTTCACTTGAGATAGAGGACCATCATAAAGTACAAGTAGGTATAGTCTGTTTTCTATTTGGGAAAAAATAAAAGCAGACATTACGTACCACTTAGTGATATGAGATTAGCAATAGTTGCATTAGCAGAGTTATGCAATAAAATATAATGTTACAGAAGTTAGTAAACATTATAGAAAAAAAGTTTGTACAGTGCCTTCCTTCAGTGCTCAAACCAAGATTGTAGGTAAAGACAATTATTGATGCTCCAAAACCAGAAACTGGGAAAATCAAGCCCTGCTTACTTTCTGTGAACCTCAGAAAAAAAGGATGGGGAGAAGCCAAGGAAAGAGAGTTCTGCTTAGTAACTCCCTGGATCAGTGTGTTTTCCCCAGCATCCAGCACTGCCTGCTGAGAGTGAAGGATTTAACATCTAATGCGTCTGTATTTTCACTTTGCTTTGCCTCCACTGTTTTTCAATCCTTGTATCCATCACTCAGTCAGAGAAGATGTTCTCTATTCAGGTTAATCAAGCCTCTTTACAAGCTCCTAATACATCAGGAAACATAACTAACTCCAGAAGTTGAGTAGTTATCTCTTCAATCAAATTTGGGCATTTTAGCTCTCTTTACAGTTCTATCATGTTGGAAATAGAATAATTATTAGCTGATAGACTTAAAAATATCAGACCTAAATGTGACCTAAGACAGCACATGACCAGGGCTAACAAATTGGTCTGGCAGGGTCACTCAGCAGGTGAATGGGGTGTATTTGAGCCAAATTTGCTTGCTATTAGACTACCACACACACATCCTAGTCACCTGCAAGGTTCTAAGGAGACACATGTTCAGAGCCTCTAATCTTTCCCAAGAGTATACGGTGACTGAATTGAATTCAGATCCCTAAATCTGCAGTTCAGAGATGAGGGGGAACACATTAAGTTCAGTAGTCATTAAAAATTAATAAGAAAGTCATAGAAGACCATTGACAATAGATTGCAAAAATGATGCCGTCCTTCACTCTCCCTACATGGCATGCTTTTCCATGTAACAGTTTTGCTTTCCCACTTTGACTCTAGGGTTGGCCATGTGACTTACTTTGGCCAATGTGCATTTTTACAAAATCATAACAGGATTATTTATCTGTGTCTCAGAATATGTTTTGGCACCCATCTTCAATAGGGGTTGTGTCGTGAGGTCAGTGTATGCTCAGCTGTATTATTCTGGTTCTCTTGAGACAAATGACGTATACTGTATTTTGCCATGTACAGTGCACACTTTTGTCCAAATTTTTGAGGGAAAAATTAGGATGTGCATTATACATGGGTATAATAATCCTGTGTATAATGCGCACAAAAGTGTGGGTGTGCATTATACATGGCAAAATATGGTATTTCAGTTTAGATATTCAGTCTGTTCTTCTTTTTTTAATCCTCACCAGAGGATATGTGTATTGATTTTTAGAGAGACAGGATAGAAAGTGGGGGAACAGAGAGAGAGAGAGAGAGAGAGAGAGAGAGAGAGAGAGAGAAACATCAATGGATCAGTCACCTCCACAAGTGCCCTGACTGAGGATTGAACTCACAACTCAGGTATAGGCCCTGATGACCAGGATTGAACCCACAACCTTCTGGTGTAAAGGATGATGCTCCAACCAACAGAGCCACCTGGCCAGGGCCCAGTCTGTTGTCTTAATTCTTCCTTATTTTCTCACTGGATTTGGAAATGCTCTCTGTTTGGATGCTTCCCTCCTTCTTCAAGTCCCTAAAGAAATGGGTTGTCCACCCCTCTCCCCACCTTTTAGCTTTCTTTCCAGCCCAGTATGTGTATACTAAATGTACATGAAAGTCAAACAGGGACATGTATTCTATACATTTATCCTTTTATTATTTTTATTTTATTTTAATTGTTGTTCTTGTACAGTTTTCTGTCTTTTACTCCCATCCCAGCCCACTGCCCCAGCACTCTCCACCTCCCTCCCATTTTCACCCCTCTAGTTTTTGTCCATGTGTCCTTTATTATTGTTCCTGTAAACCATTCCCCTTTTCCCCTGATCTTCCCTCCCCTCTCCCCTCTGGTGACTGTCAGTCTGCTCTCAATTTCAGTGTCTTTGGTTATATTTTGCTTGTTCATTTGTTTTGTTGACTAGGTTCCTGTTAAAGGTGAGATCATATGGTATTTGTCTTTCACTTCCTGGCTTATTTTGCTTAGCATAATGCTCTCCAGTTCCATTCATCCTGTCAAAAGGGTAGGAGCTTCTTCTTTCTTTCTGCTGCATAAAATTTCATTGTGTAAATGTACCAGGGTTTCTTGATCCATTCATTCACTGATGGGCACCTAGGTGGCTTCCAGCACTTGGCAATTGTAAATTGTGCTGCTATGAACATTGGGGTACATAGGTTCTTTTGGATTGGTGTTTCAGGGTTCTTAGGATATAATCCTAGCAGTGGAATTGCTGGGTCAAAAGGTGGATCCACTTTTAGTTTTCTTAGAAAATTCCATACAGCTTTCCATAGTGGTTGTACCAGTCTGCAATCCCACCAACAGTGCACTAGGGTCTCCTTTTCTCCACAACCTCTCCAACACTTGTTGTTTGTTGCTTTGTTTATGATGGCCATTCTGACTGGTGTGAAGTGGTATCTCATTGTGGTTTTAATTTGCATCTCTCTGATAGCTGGCGATATTGAGCATCTTTTCATGTGTCTGTGATTCCTCTGTATGTCCTCCTTGGAGAAGTGTCTGTTCAAGTCCTTTGCCCATTTTTTAATTGGGTTGCTTGTCTTCTTAGAGTGGAGTCATGTGAGTTCTTTATATATTCTGGAGATTAAACCCTTGTCTGAGGTATCATTGGCAAATATGTTTTCCCATACAGTTGGTTCTCTTTTTATTTTAATACTGTTTTCTTTAGCCATGAAGAAGCATTTCATTTTGATAGGAACCCACTTGTTTATTCTTTCCTTTATGTCCATTGCTTTGGGGACATATCAGTAAAAATGTTGCTGCGTGAAATATCTGAGATTTTCCTGCCTGTGTTCTCCTCTAGGACTTTAATGGTGTCACAGCTTATATTTAAATCTTTTATCCACCTTGAATTTATTTTTGTGTATGATGTAAGTTGGTGCTCGAGTTTCATTTTTTTTGCATGTAGCTGTCCAGTTCTCCCAACACCACTTGTTGAAGAGGCTATTTTTACTCCACTTTATGTTGCTGCCCCCTTTGTCACATACTGATTGACCATAGGGACTTGGGTTTATTTCTGGGCTCTCTGTTCTATTCCACTGGTCCATGTGCCTGTTTTTGTGCCAGTACCAGGCTCTTTTGATTACAGTGGCCTTGGAATACAGTTTAGTGTCAGGTATTGTGATCCCTCCTACTTTGCTCTTCTTTCTCAAAATTGCAGGAGCTATTCGTGGTTGTTAATGGTTCAATATAAATGTTTGAAGTGTTTGTTCTATGTCTGTGAAATATGCCATTGGTACTTTAGTAGGTATTGCATTGAATCTATAAATTGCTTTGGGTAGTATGGACATTTTGATGATGTTGATTCTTCCGATCCATGAACACAGTATATTTTTCCATTTGTTTGTGTCTTCCTTGATTTCTTTCTTCAGTGTTTTGTAGTTTTCTGCATACAGGTCTTTTACCTCCTTGGTTAGATTTATTCCCAGGTATTTTATTTTTCTTTTTGCTATAACGAATGGGATTTTTTTCTTGATTTCTGCTTCTGCTGTTTCATTGTTGGTATACAAAAATGCCTTTGATTTCTGTATATTGACTTTGTATCCAGCTGTTGGGCCAAATTCATTTATTAGGTCGAGCAGCTTTTTAGCCAAGTCTATAGGATTTTCTATGTACACTATCATGTCATCTACAAACAATGATAGTTTTGTTTCCTCCTTTCCAATTTGAATGCCTTTTCTTTTCTTTTCTTCTCTAATCACTGTGGCTAAGACTTCTAATACTATATTGAATAGAAGTGGTGAAAGTGGACATCCTTGTTTTGTTCCTGATCTTAGTGGAAAAGATTTTACTTTTTGCCCATTGAGTATGATGTTGGCTGTAGGTCTGTCATATATTGCCTTTATTATGTTGAGGAATGCTCCCTCTATTCCCACTTTGCTGGGTGTTTTTATCATAAATGGGTGCTGTACCTTATCAAATGCTTTTTCTGCATCTATTGATATGATCATGTGATTTTTGTCTTTGCTTTTGTTTATGTGATGTATTACATTCACTGATTTGCGAATATTGAACCATCCTTGTATCCCAGGGATGAATGCCTCTTGGTCATGGTGTACGATCTTTTTAATGTATTGTTGGATGTGGTTTGCCAATATTTTATTGAGGATTTTAGTGTCTATGTTCATCAGCGATATTGGCCTGAAGTTTTCTTTCTTTGTTGTATCTTTATCTGGTTTTGGGATTAGGATGATGCTGACTTCATAAAAAGAGTTTGGGAGTCTTCCATCATTTTGAATTTTTTGGAATAGTCTGTGAAGGATAGGGGTTAGCTCTTCCTTAAATGCTTTGTAAAATTCTCCTGTGAAATCATCTGGTCCAGGGCTTTTGTGTGTTGGGAGTTTTTTGATTGCTGCTTCTATTTCATCTGCTGTTATTGGTCTGCTCAGGCTTTCTGCTTCTTCTTCATTGAGTTTTGGAAAATTATATTTTTCTAGAAACTTGTCCATTTCACCTAAGTTTTCAAATTTCTTAGCATACAGTTCTTCATAGTAATTTCTTACAATCCTTTATATTTCTGTGGTATAAGTTGTAATCTTTCCTCTTTCATTTCTGATTGTGTTTGTTTGGGTCCTCTCTCTCTTTTTTTTGATGAACCTGCTTAAAGGCTTGTCAATTTTGTTTATCTTTTCAATGAACCAGCTCCTGGATTCATTGATCCTTAGAATTGTGCTTTTAGTCTCTGTGACATTTAACTCTGCTCTGACCTTGGTTATTTCCTTCCTTCTACTTGCTCTGGGCTGCCTTTGTTGTTGTTCCTCAAGTTCTTGTAGGCATAAGGTTAGGTTGTTTACTTGAAATGTTTGTATCTTTTTAAGGTAGGCCTGTATCGCTATGAACTTTCCTCTGAGGACTGCCTTTGCTGTGTCCCATAAGTTTTGGGTTGTTGTGAGTTCATTTTCATTTGTTTCCAGAAACTTTTTGATTTCTTCCCTAATTTCATTCTTGACCCATTCGTTGTTTAATAGCATGCTATTCAATCTCCATGATTTTGAGTGTTTTGGGTTTTTCTCCTTAGGGTTGGTTTCTAGTTTCAGTCCCTTGTAGTCAGAGAAAATGCTTGGTATAATTTCAATTTTCTTGAATTTCTTGAGGCTTTTTTGTGTCCTATCATGTGGTCTATCTTTGAAAATGTTCCATGTGCATTTGAAAAGAATGTGTATTTAGTTCTTTGGGATGAAGGGCTCTATATATATCAGTTAAGTCCATTTCAAGTAGAGTGTTGTTCAATGCCACAATATCTTTGTTGATATTTTGTTTAGAAGATCTGTCCATTTTTGACAGTGGGGTGTTAAAATGCCCTACTATAATTGTGTTGCTGTCAATATCTTTCTTGAAGTCCTCTAAGATTTTCTTGATGTATTTAGGTGCTCCTATGTTGGGTGCGTATATATTGACAATGTTTACGTCTTCTTGGTGGATTCTTCCCTTGAGTCTTATAAAGTGACCTTCTGTGTCTCTCTTCATGGCCCTTCTTTTGAAAATTTGTTTCCAGCCCTTCACTTTGAGTCGGTGTAGGTCTTTTGTCCTGAGGTGGGTCTCTTGTAGGCAGCATATGTGTGGGTCATGCTTTCTTATCCATTCAGCTATTCTATGTCTTTTGATTGAAGCATTTAATCCATTTACATTTAAGGTCATTATTGATAGGTACTGATTCATTGCCATTTTCATACCTATGTTTCTCTCTCTCTCTCTCTCTTCTTTCCTTCCTTCCTTCCTTCCTTCCTTCCTTCCTTCCTTCCTTCCTTCCTTCCTTCCCTTAAACCAGTCCCTTTAGCATCTCTTGCAGAACTGGTTTGGTAGAGGTGTATTCTTTGAGACTTCTTTTGTCTGAGAAGCTCCTTATTTGGCCTTCTATCTTGATTTAAAGCCTTGCTGGCTAAAGTAGTCTTGGTTGCAGGCCTTTGGTTCTCATTACTTGGAATATTTCTTGCCATTCTCTTCTGGCTTGGAGTGTTTCCATTGAGAAGTCAGCTGCTGACCTTATCCGGGCTCCCTTGTATGTTACTTCCTTTTTCTCCCTTGCTGCCTTTAAGATTGTCTCTTTGTCTTGGAATTTTGCCATTTTAATTATGATGTGTCTTGAAGTGGGCCTCTTTGGGTTCCTCTTAATTGGGACTCTCTGTGTTTCCTGGATTTGTGTGACTTTTTCTCTCATCAAATTAGGGAAGTTTTCCATCATTACTTTTTCAAGTAGGTTTTCTATCCCTTACTCTTCTCCTCGTCCTTCTGGAATCCCTATTATACGGATATTATTATGTTTCATATTGTCTTGCATTTCTCTTAATCCCTCTTCATTCTTTCTGAGCCTCTTTTCCTTTTCTTGCTCTTTCTGGGTGTTTTTTCTTCTTTGTCCTCCAACTCACTGATCCGATCTTCTGCTTCATCGATTCTGCTTTTTATTCCTTCCACTGTGCTCTTCATTTCCTCTTGGTCCTTGTTGATAGTTTCTATTTCCTTTTCCTGTTGATATAGTTTGTAGTGAGTTCATCGTAGCTTCCCTGTAGTTTCTGGTAGCTCTTTGAGAGCTCCTGGAGCTTCCTGACAGCCATTGCTTTGAACTCAAAATCTGATAGTTGAGTTACCTCCATTTCATTTAGCATTCTTTCTGGGTCTTCCTCCTTTTCTTTCATTTGGGGATTGTTTCTTTGTCTTCCCATTGTTTTTGAGACTCTTCTTGTCAGTCTAAGCTTCTCAAATTGATCTCTTCTGGCTCCCTGGGTTTATGGTGTAAACTTCTGTGGTAGAATACCTGTGAGATTCAGTGGTGCAGTCTCCTTCAGGTATCCTGGTGTTCACAGCTTCCACTGTTTCAGCTGTAGGGATGCTCCCTTTTTGTTCCATCTCTGTTTTTTTCACAGTTCCAGGGTTTTTTTTGTTGTTGTTTTTCTCTCACCTAGGATCACAGGTGTGAGCTCTGAGTCTTCCACAAAGCCCCTTCCTCTGGTCGCAGGGCCGCTGGTTGAAGAGCCACCTCTGGTCCCAGTCCCAGGGTTGCCTCTGGTCATTCGGCTGCCTCCAGTTGCTTGGCCATCTCTGGTCACAGGTCCCCCCCGGTCACCAGGCCACCCCTGGTTGCAGGGCCTCCCCTGGTTGCAGAGCCACCCCTGGTCACAGGGCCTCCTCCGATCAGAGGGCAACCTCTAGTCACGGGGCCACCTCCAATCACAGGGCCTTCCCTGGTCATGGGGCCACCGCCAGTTGCAGAGCTGCCCTCCGGTCGCTCAGCTGCCTCCAGTTGCAGGGCCTCCTCCAGTCTCAGGGCCACCTTGGGTCACAGGGCCACCTCCAGTCGCAGGGCTTCCTCTGGTCACTACATTTATAATTTTAGATTTATATACTATTTTGCATTCATTATAAGCAGATGAAAACTGATATCTTCTATGGTATCGTAATAAAATCTTAACAACTGGAGTCTTAATTTGCCATGTCACAAAAACGGTATTTTTAAATTTCATACAACATCAATATTTGGTAAAATGCTGAATGACAGAATTTTACTTGTGATATTAATTTATTCCTTAAGTGGCTTCTCAGTCTCTCACTCAATAAAAGTTTCTCACAATGTAACATTCATATCACTGAGCCAACACAAAGGTTCCCATGCATTTCTTACTAGTTTTGTGAGACACATGTTTTGGCTCATCCCTAAAGAACACTCAAGCATGCTAATTTAAGAAAACTGCATCATAGGAACATTCCAGTTTGTACATTTTGGCTTTACTGATGTGTGTTTATTATCAGTTATGCCTCAGAGTGCTATCACCACGTAGTATCATGTAATGCAGATTTAGGAAGTTCATGATGTGTAAGATTAAGAGAACAGGTGAAACATAAAAGTGAAAGGCCTATTCTCTATCAGCTCAGGGATCTAGTTTGATATGAAGCTGGCTTCCAAAGATGATAAGCTTGAATACAATCCAATAGACCCATCCTCAGTGCAGACCCAAACATTGTAATAGCTAAACACCAGAATCACTATGGTTTCTTGCAAGATATGCCCTCTGGCCATTTCCCTGGGGTATGCCATTTCCATTGAGATCTGTGTCTGGAACCAGAATGGCCTGTAGTTATCAATGAATTCAGTGAAGAAACATCTATTGAGCTCCTAGTATCTGTCAGATTCTGTGCAGGCCCTGGGGATACAGAAGGCATAAGACTCAGACCCTCATTTCAAGAAGTTGTCACTTTTATTAGAATAAGTTGACATTTTCCTAAATGTACATCTCACTACTTTCTGCTCTTTATGAAAATTCTATTTGAATCAGAGGTGTATCTTGTTTCCTTCTTTCTTTCCATGTTTTATAATATGTAATAATTTTAACCAAACCTTTTACTTGCAAGGTTAAATAAAATCTTTTATTAAAAATGTTACTCAGAGACTTCCAGCCAAGATGGAGACATAGGTAGATACACTTTGCCTCTTTGCACAACCAAAAGAAGGACAACAACAAATTTCAAAACAGAAAACAACAAGACCTGCCAGAAAATTGAACTGTATGGAAGTCCAACAGCCAAAGAATTAAAGAAGAAACATTCATCCAGACTGGCAGGAGGGGTAGAGAGGACTCCCAGCAAGGTGGCAGCTGGAGGACCAGGGTAGGAAAGGTGGCAGCTGGCGGACCAGGTGAGGCAGTGGCTGGCAGACTGGGCAGTCCCATATTTGCATGTGAATAAACCAAGAGGAACAACTGGCAAGTGACACAGACTGCACAACCCAGAGTTCCAGTGTGAGGAAATAAAGCCTCAAAACCTGTGACTGAAAAATCCTGTGTGGGTTGAGGCAGTGGGAGAAACTTCCAGCCTCACAAGAGAGTTCCTTGGAGAGACCCACAGGGTCCTAGAACAGACACAAACCCACCCACCTGGGAATCACCTCCAGAAGGGCCCAATTTGCCTGTGGGTATTGGGGTAGTGACTGAAAGCCAACCAAGAGCTGAACAAGCAGCATTGTTACTTCTCTGACCTCTCCTCCACATATAGCATCACAACACAGTGACCTGGGTGGCTTCACTCTGGTGAACACCTAAGGCTCTACCCCTTGCTACATAACAGGCCTGCTGAGACAAAAAAAAAATATGGCCCAAATGAAAGAACAGATCAAAGCTCTAGAAAAATTACAACTAAGCAACAAAGAGATATCCAACCTATCAGATGCACAGTTCAAAACATTGGTAAATGGGATGCTCACAGAAATGGTTGAGTATGGTTGCAAAATAGAAGAAAAAGTAAAGGTTATGAAAACTGAAACAAAGAAAATGTTCAGGGAACCAGCAGTGACAAGAAGGAAACTGGGATTCAAATCAATGGTTTGGACCAGAAGGAAGAAATAAACATTCAACCAGAACAGAATGAAGAAACAAGAATTCAAAAAAATGAGGAAAGGCTTAGGAATCTCTGTGACAACTTTAAACATTCCAACATCCGAATCATAAGGGTGCCAGAAGGAGAAGAGGAAGAGCAAGAAATTGAAAATTTATTTGTAAACATAATGAGGGAGAAATTCCCTAATCTGGCAAAGGGAAATAGACTTCCAGGAAGCTCAGAGAGTCCCAAAAAAGTTGGACCCAAGGAAACACATACTGAGGCACATCATAATTATATTACACAAAATTAAAGATAAGGACAGAATCTTAAAAGCAGCAAGAGAAAAGAAAACAGTTACCTACAAAGCAGTTCCCATAAGACTATCAGATGATTTCTCAAAAGAAATCTTGCAGGCAAGAAGAGGCTGGAAAGAAGTATTCAAAGTCATGAAAAGCAACAACCTACATCCAAGATTACTCTGTCCAGCAAAGCTTTCATTTAGAATGGAAGGGTATATAAAGTGCTCCCAGATAAGGTCAAGTTAAAGGAGTTCATCATTACCAAGCCCTCATTATATGAAATGTTAAAGGAACTTATCTAAGAAAAAGAAGATCAAAAGTATGAACAGTAAAATGACAACAAACTCACAACTCTCAGCAACTGGACCTAAAAACACAAAAACAAAGTAAGCAAACTTTGTTTGCTTACAAACAAACAGGAACAGAATCACATAAATGGAGATCATATGGAGGGTTATCATCAGGGAGGGGGAGGAGAAAGGGGAAAGTTATAGGGAATAAGAAGCATAAATGGCAGGTACAAAATAGACAGAGGGAGGTTAAGAATAATATGGGAAATGGAGAAGCCAAAGAACTTATATGTACAACCCATGGATATGAACTAAGGTGGGGGAATGCTGGTGGGCGTTGGGGTACAGGGCAGAGGGGAATAAAGGGAAGAAAAAATGGGACAACTGTAATAGCATAATCAATAAAATATATTAAAAAAAACAAAAAGTATAACCCAGGTACTTAATTTTTAGTTTAGAGAAAAATCTAGTCATAGATCACACAACTGAAGAAGTAGTTATGAATTATTATTGTAAGTAAAGACTTTCCATTCTGACACCTCAGGCCTCTCCCTTTCAACTTAGGAACCATTCACCACTCTTTCACCTTCATCATTAGTCTTACTATTCATGCACTGATTCCTACTCCATGTCTACTCTTCAAAATCTTCTTATAGTCAGAATTCATCCTTCATTAAAATAAATGACCTTAGGGACCTTCTGGCCATTACAACAGCTGAAAAATGAAACCAATATACCAATCATTTGCAAAGGTCTTTTTAACATTGGAATTTAACATAAACAATATGCCATTTATGCTCATATTATTGTTATTGCCATCATAATTGTTAAGGCAGTGCAAAAAATGTATTATGTAGCTAAGGCTTAATTTCTATTAATAAATTCTCCTTTCAGTGCTAACATGAACACATAAAAAAATTTGCTTGTTAAAAGGGATAAATCCAATATTGCTTATTATATAAGAGTATAAAATACCTATCTGGAGATGCACATATTTAATTATTTGTACCTTCCTTTCTTTCCTTCATTTGGATTTGTATGCAAGAAAATGCTCTGCATAATCCCAACTATGAGAGCAGGTCTTGAACCTGCTATGTGTGAGCCTAACAAAAGCCCCTGATAGGTACAGGACCTACCTGCTGCTGAGACAGCGTCTTAGTGAGTAGGAGGCCCCTCCACCGCAAGTGCGTGAACACTCACTCCATGGGCCCCAGGCGTCCCACAGGCTGTCCCTGTCCTCCTCAGAGCGTGTTGTCCTGGAGCTCTGTGAGAAACAAGAGGATGGTCAGTATCATGTCCCCAATGAACCTTGAAACACACATCGTAAAATGTTGGTGGCCTGTATGTTTGTACATGGTGGGCTTTGGGGGAATGAAAGCACTTATCAGATTCTTTCTAATTTAATAATGCATATATATGTGGGAAGAAGAATATTTAAGCTCAAGGACCCTGGGCCATGACTGATGGTGGCAAGGGATTGCACCAGTACAGCAAATGGGAAGGGGGCCAAGGATAGGAATCTGGATTGGTGGAAGGTAAATTGCAATGAAGTCACCATATTTTCCAGAGTTCATGAGTCTACTCTTCATCTCTGTGAAGGAAGAAGCTGCCCTCAGAGATGTTCCTTTTCTGAGAAAACTGACACGTGCATACAAGTATGGCTTTCTAGAAGAACAGTTTATGCAACTGACAATTTTTTAATCCTCACCTGAGGATATGTTTATTGATTTGAGAGAGAGAGGGAGGGAAATGGAGAGAGAGGGACAGAGAGAAATATCAATATGAGAGTAAAACATCAATCAGTTGCCCGCTGCACCTGTCCACAGATGGGGACCGAACTTATAACCTAGGTATGTGCCCTGACTGGGAAAGGAATTCCACAACCTTTTGGTGTATGTGACAATGTTCCAATAAAATAAGCCCCTCAGCCAGGGCACAATTGACAATTTTTTTAATGAAGCAACATTGTTCCCAGTTTTCAGGTTTGTTCATTAGAATAACTGCATGAAGTAATATCAACTTTAGTAGATATCAACTTTAGACAGATTGACATACTTATTATTGACAGGCTTCAGAGTAAAAATCGCATCTGCTGTGAGGAAAGTTGTTGCATACAGGCCTAATCTGCACTTCATACTTCTCGCATGGAAGAGCCAAAGAAAAACTTTGTGTCACAGTTAATAGAACAGGCTTTTCAATAAAAAAAACTATCTGGCTTGGGTATGAATTCTGTTTGTTACTATGTATCCTTGAACAATTACCTTAATACCATCTTATACTTCAGTTTCTCTTTCTATAAAATGGAGATGATGTTATAATTACACTATCTCACATGCACACACATACATACATACCATATAGAAGGATTAGCTAAATGCACTTGGCCTAGGAGTAGTTCCAGGGTAAAACAATAATAAATATTATCTATAATTACTATGTTGTTATAAATTGAGAATATGTCATATATGTATTTATATAGTTATACTTGTCTGCTGGGCTATAAAAGCAAAATACCAGACTTGTAGCTTAAAAACAGCAGAAATTAATTTTCTCACAGTTCTTGGTGCCAGAAATTCAAGATTAGGGTGCCATCATGGTTAGTCCCAGGTGAGAGCTCTCCCCCGGGGGCTGCAGATGGGTGCCTTCTCACTGTGTGCTCACATGATCTCCACTTTGAGTTAGCATGAAAGAGGGGGAGCAAACACTGGTGTCTCTTCTGATAAGGGCACTAATCCCATCACAAGGGCCCCACCCTCATGACCTCATCGAAACCAAATTACCTCTCAAAAGCTCCATCTCCAACTACTACCATATTGAGAATTAGGACTTCAACATACGAATGAAATAGGGAAAGGGGGACACAATTCACCTATAGCAACAGTTCTACAAATAGCTAATGGAAATTGTGGCTGAATTATTTTACTGAATAAGCCAAATGTGATATCTAAACATTAAAGGTGGTATCTTCTCATGCCAATCAAAGACATATATATGACAAGTAGTAAAATTCCAAAACTAATGTTTGTAGAAAGCAAACCATTAAGAAAATGTGCATGTTAGGCAATACAACAATTTCATGTTCAGTTTTTTCCCTGAAGAGAGAGCATGGGCAATAGGGAACACTGGGAAAGAATGGGACAGGGAGCGATGGAAGGGTAGCCTCTCACAAAACATGTGGAAACTTGCAATGATGTAAGGCAAGTCACAAGCATATAGAAGGCTCACAAACAGTAGCTCTTACTGGCATTTTTAAATTACTTTCTCACACCCAACCTAGTCATACTTAGGGTTGCATCATTCAAGCAGAAGGGACCTCTGGAAAAGAAAATAACACACTCATGTCCCCAGAAAACTCTCTTTTGCACTAATAGGTTCTTTTTTAAAAAAAAATTAAAAGATATTTATTTATTTATTTGTTTTTAGAGAGAGGGGAAGGCAGGGAGAGAGGGAGAAAGTTCAACATATGGTTGCTTCTTGAGTGCACCCTGCTGGGGACCTGGTCTGCAACCCAGGCATGGGCCCTGACTGGGGATTGAACTGGCGACCCTTTGGTTCCCAGTCCAGCACTCAATTCACTGAGCCACACCAGCCAGGGCAATAGATTCTTTATAAATCAATTGCTATTGGGCTTTATAAATCAGTTGTCCAACTGATGAATTCTTGGAAGTTTTAAAACTGGTACAAATTAAGTCAGAAACCTGGCCTCAGAGTGCTGTATCAAGGTTGGCTAGTTGGTGCATGCTGTATTGAGATTCTTCAGTCATTTGAAAGGGCAGTGGGATAGATAGTGGTTGAGAGCAGGAAGTGTGGGCCTACTCAGCCTGGGATGGAATATTGATTTCAGAGTGAAACAATAACAAATATTATCTATAAAGAGATCTCATGTAGAGATCTCTCTATAATTGAGGGGTTTTTTTCATGAAATGGGGATAATAATGATGCCAACATCACTGAGACATTATGAGGATTAAAATAATATATAAAAAGCATATAAGATATAAACAACCCAAATGTCCATGGGTGGGTAAATGAATAAGCAAATTGTGGTATATACATATAAAAGAATATTATTCAGCCTTAAAAAGGAAGGAAATTCTTACACATGCTCCAACATGATTGAAGTTTTGAGGATATTATGCTAAGTGAAGTAACCCTGACACAAAAGGACAAAGACTGTATGATTCCAGTGGTATGAAATACCTAGAGCAGTCAAGTTCAGAGACAGGAAGTAGAATGGTTGTTGCTAGGGGCTGGAGAAAGGGAGGAAAGGGGATGGATACACGGAGTTTCAGTTTGAGAAGATGAAAATAATTCTAGAGCTAGAAGGGCTTGGTGGCTGCACAATAATGTGAATGTACTTAATGCCACTGGACTATATACTGTGTAAGCATTAGCTATAATTATTATTAACATTATTATTTAACTATTTATTTTTTAACTTTAGTTTTATTGTTGACACTATTACAAATGTCCCCAATTTCCCCCCCTTTGCCCACTTCCACTCAGCCCCCACCCCCCTTCCCTCTGGCCATCACCCCACTGTTATCTGTGTCTATGGGTTACGCATATATGATCTTTCACGAACTCCTTCATGTCCTTTCACCTAATCCTTCCTCTCCCATCCCTTCTGACAGCTATGAGTCTGTTCCATGTGTTCATGCCCCTGTTTCTATTTTTGTCAACTTATTTTGTTCATTAGATTCCACATATAAGTGAGATCATATGGTATTTGTCTTTCTTGGATTGGCTTATTTCACTTAGCATAATAATTTTCAGGTCCATTCTGCTGTCACAAAGGGAAATCTTACCTTTCCCTCCTTTTCATGGCCATGTGGCATTCCTTTGTGTAAATATCCCACAGCTTTTTTTTTAACCACTCATCTACTGATAAGCTCCTGGGCTATTTCCAGATCTTGGCTATTGTAAATACTGCTGCAATGAACATAGGGGTGCATATATTCTTTTGAATTGGTGTTTCTGAATTTTTAGGGTATATTCCCAGAAGTGGGATCACTGGGTCAAAGGTCATTTCACTTTAAAATTTTTGAGGACATCCATACTGGCTGCAGCAGTCTGGATTCCCACTAGTAGTGCTCTAAGTTCCTGCTTCTCCACATCCTCACCAGCATTTGTTGTTTGTTGATTTACTGAAGATAGTCTTCCTGGGAGGTGTGAGATGATACTTCATTTTGGTTTTTATTTGCATCTCTCTGATGATTAGTGACATTGGGCATCTTTCCATATGTCTATGGGCCATCTGTATGTCCTCTTTGGAGAAGTGTGTATTCAGGTCATTTGTTCACATGTCAACTGGAATGTTTGTCTTCCTGGTATTGAATTGTATAAATTTCTTATATATTTTGGAAATTAACCCCTTATCAGATGTATCATTGGCAAATATATGCTATCCCATTCAGCGGGTTCCCTTGTCATTTTTTTTGATGGTTTCCTTATTAACATAATTTATAAACATATATGGGCTTTGAAAGTTTCCAGGAGATGTAGTAGGAAGGTCCAAGTGTTTTTTTCTCCCTGCTGAGTTCAATTGAGACACTGAACTCTTAAGGTATCACCTCCCTGCAAACACTGGCTTTCCCTCAGCAGAATCTCCCGGGAATCTGGCACATTGGTTGGCCTGGTAACAAGACCTGCCAGTAGGTTGAGGTGGCATTTAATGGGTAACAGAAATACATTGGTTATTGCAAAGTCTGTCCTTTCTAAAGGAAGTATTTATTGAGTTTTTAGGATTAATAAAATCAATCTCTAATCATGGCAATGTGGGGCACTCTGTTTCTGGAGCTTAATTAAATATTGGGACAAAAAGAAAAGCTCTTTGCCATTGAAGTATACCAAATCTCTTTTCCATACACCCATTAAATCATTCCTCAGATATTAAAAAAGTTTATAGTCCATCTCCTGACTCCCTTTCTGTTAGTGCTGTGTGATTGGAAGATGGTTCTGCTGGGTGAGTATTTGCCTGACACAGTACCTATTTGTGACAAACATACCTTGTAAAATACAAATTCCTTCATTTTATTACATTAAATACGACTGAGCTCTGGCTGGTGTTACTCAGTGAATTGAGTGCCAGCCTGTGAATCAAAGGGTCACTGCCAGTTCGATTCTCGGTCAGGGTACAAGCCTGCCTTGTGGGCCAGGTCCCTGTTTGGGGGCATGTGAGACACAACCACACACTGATGTTTCTCTCCCTCTCTTTCTCCCTCCCTTCCCCTCTCTCTAAAAATAAATAAATAAAATGTTAAAAAAATTAAATATGACTGAGATGAAGACCAACATCACAAATGCAAAACTTTGTGAAGTAATTAAAATGAACAAGATGAGTGATACTGTCCAATTACTACAATTTCAAAAAAAAGAAAAATCCCACGTGAGGCACTCACATGCAAGCCCTGTTTCCATGTGAGATGAGAACACCAGAAGGCCAAATCCTTGGGAGGTTTCTCTCTGACTGCTCTGTGGATAAGATTCTTAGGAAAAATGTATAATTGAGATTTTGTTTTTCTAGAGAACCAAATTGTTTCAAACTCTGTGCTAAACTTGCTTGAAATCTTTCATGCACCTTGTTTCAAGAGGCGCTAAAATGGCTGAGGTGATATGTCACTGCCTAAACATCTTACCTCATCACAAGTTACAAATTTCAGCTCCACTAGACATATCAAATGCCCACATTTCTCTGAAATAGATTATATAGTAACCAGAAGTGAGTCATGGACCTACTTCCCAAACTGGAACAAACAATTCATTCTAACTAAATCTATGGTTAATGTCAGAGAAAGTAAAGTGATTTTCCTCCTCTTTAAGTGTGCCAGATTTTTACATCTAAAACCCAGGATGACATTTCAGCAATGCCTTTCAGGACATTGAAGACCTGAAAGTATTTGCTTATTATGGTTTTTAAGAGGGCCTTCAATAAAAACAATGTGCCTGGTCCAGGTGGAACACACTTCTCTTCATTCTACAGTAGCATTTTTTAAAAAGTGTAAACTCTTAATTGCATCTAGCAAGAGAAACTGAGGCAGAAGAAAATAACAAATGAATGAGTTGTCTAAAAGTAGTGATGATTCCTTTTGAATCCAAAATTCTAAGGTTTTCTAATACATCCAAGGCAATGTTTCTCTATTTAATTTCCATCACATAATGTAATATTCTAATCTCAAGATCTCAGAAACAAAGTCACAGGTACTATAAGGTGATTAAGAGATCATCCCAGACCCCACTCCTGGCAATTCCAGTGACAGTGTCAGGGGAGGTGATGGTCCTGACCTGTTAATTGACCAAGAACAAAAAGTATCCATAAAATTCTGTATATAAGCCAATGTTTCATCAGCAGGAGGCATATCAGAAAAGGTCAAAACTGCATTTTTGACATTAAACCTGAGGGAAGAGTCCATTATAAACCCCATTCTTAATGCAGCACTTAGTTTACTTCACAGCCATTGGATGGGTTAAGATAGACGCCTGGCAACTCATTGAGCCAGCAAATCAGAAATCCTGCTAACACTGAGAAGAAAATCAGGCCTGAGCCTTGGTTCTAAAATCCTATTAAAATTTAATTGAATACTATCCTTGAGTTACTCAATTTAGAAAAAGTCTAGATATTTCTAGATCTTTAGTGCCACATGATGATCTTTGAATGTGGCACTGATGACAACTTCTAAATCAACTATTTGTTAAAAACTCCTCAATCAACTCCCCCGTTCCATCCATCCATTGCTCCTGGTCAGGTAAGATACTCTCTATACCTTAGTCAATGCCAATTGCATGCAATATACAAGCATGCCTTATTTTATTGCACTTTGCTTTATTGCACTCCACAGATGTTTTTGTTTTACTTTTGCAAATTAAGGAAAAGATTCCCCACCAGCAAAAAGATTATGACTCACTTTATTGCCATATCTTCTTCATTGAGATGGTCTGGAACTGAACCTGCAATATCTTTGAGGTATGCCATAGACTGTGGCCACAGATCTTTAAATACCTCCTAGGAATATTAAAAGAGGATTAACAGAACTTCTCTAAATCCATCAACCTCAGAATGGTGTCATTTTCTCACCATTACTGGCTTATCTAAACGTGGTTTTCATCTGATAGTTTTGTGGTTGATTTCAGAGCCAAATGCAGCAACTAAGTCTCAGATGATCAGCTTTAAGCCTGACAGCTACAAGTAGTTAAACACTTTGAGTAATCACGTGAAGCAATGGTTTGCCTGCACCTCACTGCCCAGCAGACACTTAACCTTAGAATGACCTCCTGTGAACCACTTTATCCAGAAACCACTTTCACTGGAACCTGGACAGGTTATCAAGGACTTGTGAAAGAGGTTGTAGAATTAAGGACAAATTAGCAATAAAGAGACTCTAGAGTTATATTCTCTCTCTCTCTCTCTCTCTCTCTCTCTCTCTCTCTCTCTCACACACACACACACACACACAGAGCACTTGGAAAATATTTTTTCCAAATGTTGTAACAAGAGGTCAAGCTACATAGAAGTAAATGAACATGAAAATAGGTGCTGAGGAAATGGATGATAGGTTTTGTAAAATTGAAATCATACAACAGATGAAGTTATATTATAAGCAAAGTGTTTTTCAGACATCAATAGATCCTCAAAGGTAGCAAAATGGGTTATGGGAAGAAGCAAAGAATGGTTCTTACTGTTTCAAGATCAGCAAGAAGGCACCTGAGTCTCTGGCTTTTCTCTTCTCCCAGACAGACAGCATTTAACCTAAGACATCTGGAGCTGTGCATGTGATGGTACGAAATGGATGTCACACGCTTCTAAATTAAAAAGAGAGGCAAGTCCTCCAGTGATGAGAGAACCGTGTTTCCTGTAGTATGCCCATGCAAAGTGGAGAAATCTATTCACAGAAACATCCTGTCCACAGATCAAGCTTTGGAAATGAATTTGCAGATTCCATTTGTTGCTCCCCTACATACATCAGGTCTCTATAAATCTTATCTATATCCTTGGCTTCTTTAACAGCTTAGAATACTGGTTCTACTGCCAACTATACGTAGTAGGGGTTGTGATTCCCTGCTCCTGAGAGCTTACAGACGTTAAGCAGGACCTGGGCTCTTGTAAAAGTCCATTAGCTTTTTGATGTACTTTCTGGAAGAGCAGAGTATATGGATACTGAGGCATGAGCCTTCCCAGATATTTGCTGCTGGCTTTGCTGAGGAAATTCGGATCATCTGGTTCTTATCACAGCTGCACTGCTGGAGGATATGATGAACTGCCAGCGACACAGTGCACGATCTTTCAGAGGCCACTGCCTGAAGCCTGTCCCTTGCTACTGAGGAGAAAAGTCAATCCCATAACATGGTGTAAAAACTCTCTGGGCACAGAAGGCCTCTGGGTACCTGTCTTCCTTTCCCTTTCACTGTGCCTGCACACACACACACACACATGCACACACACACACGAGCACAGCCTTTCACATTCCTGTCCAGGCATCTAATTAATGGGCACCTAAACCTGGAGGGCTGGTGATGAGGGAAAAATTCTGGGATTTACTAAGTACTCATGTGCCAGGAAGTATGTAGAATTTATACAAATTATCATATCTAATACTCACAAGGTCAAGTTAGAATTTTTCCCCCTATTGTACATGCAACAGAAGTTGAATGGCCTTCATCATGGTGCAGGAGGAAGAGCAGAGACTTGGGATTCAGAAAGACTTATTAGTCATATACCAGTAAACTAGACTTAGGCACACTGTTAGGTCTCTTTGAGCTAGTTTCTTCATCTGTAAAATGGGAACATTGATACTTCTCTTACTAGGGTGATTATGAAGATTAATTGAGAGAATACATATAAAGTACCTGGTATAGTTTCCAGCATATTAGTTATTCTCTCTCTCCCTTCATGCCACAAGCACACCCCACCCCCAACCTGTCACACAGGTGGTACCTGATGGAGTCAGGTTTTCTACCCATATTTGACAATCCTTTATGCTGCCTACCTTCAAATTTTGACTTTCCTTTCCATTTTAAACAGAACACGATTTTTAAAAATAGAACACCAACTAATGTTGCTGCTTTTTCTTTAAAAAATTACTCTGTTCAAAATTTTTTCCCAATCTAGGAGTAACAACTTGGACATGGAATTAAGACAGCTTCATAACTTTTTAGGAAACAAAAACCTAACTCTGCTCAATGTCAAAGGTATCAGTAAGATTTTCGTTTCAGAACTATAACTTGATTTTTTTTTTTTTTTTTGTATTCTATCCAAGGACAAGCCTGGATTATAGCTCATCAAGGGAACTGCTGAGAAACCTCTGGGCATTTTAGAGAACTCCACCAGAATATAATTTCACAGCCAGATGAATTAAAATCAATAATTGCTGATATGAGCAAAGATTAGTATTTAGGAAATTCGCAACTGGTCATGGAATATTTTGAGTCAGCTTACCTCAAGGAAAAGCATAGTAAAATATTCTATCACTGTCAGTTTCCATTACTTTAAAAGCATAAACTTAGCAAATAGAAATACTCTACATTGTTATAATACTAATAGAATATTAATATAAATGTCACTATGCATTTTTTCTGATAGAGATTTCAAACTCCAAGTTTGGATGAAAACACATATATACACACATACATACATATACAGCTGGGGACCTATACATACTTGTGTGGGGGGTATATCTTACAGACTACCATCTATCTTTCTATCTATCTACCTACCTAGTCTAGAAATTTAGAGATTTTATACTAGAAATAGCTTGTCAGCCTGCTTTTCCTTTTTTACTATAATAATTTGCTTTATAATAACAACAATAACAGCCAAGCTCATAAACCTTGGGGCTGCTCAGTTAGAAGGCTGAAAGCAGTGATTCCATTTCTTTCACAAAGGAAGATTGTATAACAGGAGAATTCTATCCTGTAGCAAGATGTAGTACAGAATAAATGAAATTTAGAACAAAACTTTTCACTCTTCAGGATTGTCATTGTGTGTAAAAATTATCTTCCCAATTGGATTGCAGACTCTGAGGGAAGGGATGGCGTTTTCTATTCATGAGCTCCTTACAGTTATCATTGCAATAATTCCTATGCATATCATGAAAAAGAAAATGAAGATATTTAGACAAATACAAGGTGGGGCACATTTGTGAGTATGCAAAATATAGTTTATTCTTATATTGTTCTTTATTACTTATTGTATTATTTTCCATACTAACAACTGTAAACCTACTTTTGCCCCACCCTGTATATACCAGATGGTGAAATGCTTTGGAAGATTGTCATTTGCTTCTCAAAAACATATCTGGGGCATGGAGTAAGTATGGGGGTATGGTGAGGTGGGGGAGGCAAAGAAAGAGAGGAAGAGAGGGCAGGGGGAGAGGGAGATTCAGTTATTAAAAATTTCCAAGTAGTTTCAAGTTCTGGAACTTTTTTCTTCAGTTCTATAATAATATGTATCACCTCCCTTCTTATTAGGTGATAAATTTTGTCAAAAACAGTAGTTCTCTCAATTACTATATTGCTATCTTCAGTAGATAACATTTCCCTCTAGTTCAAACCTGTAGCTGTAGCTGTAGGCAGCATCTTGACAATTGAAACAGTTGTACAGGTTTTGCCTTTTGGCAGGAAATCATTTTAAGGGTCTGCTTATGGTCTTAATATTTTCCCATCATCAATGTAAAGCAAACCAACCAAGAGTCCCAGTAACCCCCAAGCATCATACTTGATTAGTGTAGATTCATGCTGATAATCAACAGATTTCTTTAGTATCCATACCTCGCTAGATGCTCTGGGGCAGGAAGCCTTGTAAGGCACAGATGGCAACCAGAAAGTTGACTTGCTGCTTTGAAATAATTGTCTCCCATCCAGATTTACCATTTTGAACAGCTCCTTCTTTGATTCAAAGTGTCTACTGGTAATTGCCTATCAGCTCCAGAGCTCACTACCCACTAGTATTCTGCCTTTCAGCTGAGAGAAGGACCTGTTTGTTGCTTTCTCATGAATAATGAGGTCTAATACCTCAATACTTACCTTTCTGCTTATGTTCAATCCCTTGAGCTCAGCCTGATGCAGCAACACTGCTTAGAGGATTTATCATTTTTTGTATTTTTTATGGATTATATTATTAGTTTTCCAATTTTTTTATAATTTAATGGGGGAAGTAAGATAAAGATAAACAATAACAAAATATTTGACTGCTCAACATCCTCTACCTTTAATCACACACTAAGTCTTATCAATTCCATTTTGAAATGCTTCCGTCTTCTATTCACACTCTCTCCATCCTTACTTTCACTGCCTTAATTCTAAGTTCTAGGATTTCACGCCTGGCATTTTGCAGTCAGCTTTTTATCTGATTTCTCTTTCTTTCTTTCTTTCTCTCTTTCTTTCTCTCTCTCTCTCAATCTCTCTCTCTCTCTCTCTCTCTCTTTCTTTCACCTGCAGCCTCTCCTCCCACCAGTGCATTTTCCACATTGCTGCCAGTTATCTTTCTAGAATACAGAGCTAAACTGTTTACTCCCTAACAGACTCTCTACAATTCCACCTCCTATAGCTGGTAGTACCTGGTAATGGATTCCAGATGGGCTATGAGGACTCAGAAACTGTATGCAACATTTGGGCTTATGTGTGTTATTATCATACTTCTGGAAAGAGGATTCATAGTTTTTGTCAGATTCTTCAAAAAAGATTAAGAACATTGGGTACAGGATAAAGTCCAAATTATCAGTGTGTCATACAACACCCTTCCTAACATTCTAGACTAATTTCTGCTGCTGATGATCACACGTGTCCCCTACACTCCAGTGACTGGGTACCACTCAGTAAAACAGGCTGCATGATATTCTATTCCTGATTCTGCTATTACCTAGATTTCCCTCCTCTCCATCATCCACATGTTTTACTTTCTTTGTCTTGTGTACTCCTGCTTCTGCTTTAAAATGCAACTCTAAAGTCATCAAGTGAAACATTCCCTAATCTCCAGGTAGAATCAATCACTGCCTCTCCTGTGTATTTTGAGTATATTGCTAGGATTTTATACACATGGCTGTTTTAGAATTGGTTGGTCACTGTACTGAAGTTGCTTGTTTATACATCTATCCCACGAATGGACTATGTGTTTCTTAGGGGCCATGATAAAGATGTACTCAGGGCCTTGTAGAACACCAGATATGTAATTAGTCTCAGTGCACATTCATTGAATAAATAATTAACACAAGGCAGGCTAGGGCAATTTGTAACTGAGTGTCTAATTCATAATGGCTATCAGCTGTCACTCTCAATAGTTCATATACATTCAGATTCTCTAAAGACAGGAAGGGGAATAAAAAGCTGCAGATGAGTTCTGGCCAAGATGGAGGCTTAGGTAGAAACCCCTCATGTCCTCCCACAACCAAAAGGAGGATAACAACCAGACTAAAATCAATAAACAACCAAAACACCAGAAAATCAAACTGCATGGAACTCCAACAACCAAGGAATTAAAGAAAAAATCAACCAGAACAACCAGACCAGTAAGTTGGATCTTAAGGGCCGACTCAGAAAATCCTTGGTGATGCAGCTGAGGGGAGGAGCTGACTGCTGAGCTTGGTGGGCTGTGTGGGGAGGGACTGACTTAAGGGGAAAATTGGGACTCAGAGCTGACTGTGGGCTAAGGCTGGGGTTGCCTGAGAGTTCGCTGAAAAGTGCACTAGAGACGAGTAGGCAAGCTGCACTGTTCCCTCTCTGGCCCCTCACACACAGGCAACACTGCAGCGAAGCAAGGAGGATTGCCCTGCCCTGGTGAATACCTAAGGCCCCACCCCTTACAATTGATCAGATGCACTCAGACAAAGAAATATGGTCCAAATGAAAGAACAGAGCAAAACCTCAGAATTAAGCAATGAGGAGACCGCCAACCTATCTGATGGAGAATTTAAAGCCCTGGTAATCAAAATGCTCACGGAACTGATTGAGCTTGGTCAAAAAATGAAAGAACAAATGAAAGATACCCAAAATGAAATAAGGCAAAATATTCAGGGAACCAACAGTGACAGGAAGGAAACCAGGACTCAAAGCGATAATTCAGAATGAAAGGAGAAACAAACATCAAACCAGACCAGAATGAAGAAATGAGAATCCAAAAAAATGAAGAGAGGCTGAGGATTCTGTAGGACAACCTGAAATGTTCCAATATCCAAATTATAGGGGTGCCAAAAGGAGAAGAACAAGAGCAAGAAATTGAAAACTTATTTGAACAGATAATGAAGGAAAACTTCCCCAAGCTGGTGGAGAAAATAGACTTTCAGGAAATCCAGGAAGCCCAAGAGTCCCAAAGATGTTGGACCCAAAGAGGAACACACCAAGACACATCATCATTAAGTTACCCAAGATTAAAGACGAAGAGAAAATCCTAAAAGCAGCAAGAGAAAAGGAGACAGTAACCTACAAAGAAGTTCCCGTTAGATTATCAGGTGATTTCTCAAAACAAACCTTGCAAGCAAGAAGGGGCTGGAAAGAAGTATTTGAAATCATGAAAGTCAAGGACCTACATCCAAGATTAATCTATCCAGCAAAGCTTGCATTTGGAATGAAAGGGCAGATAAAATACTTCCCAGGTAAGGTCAAGTTAAATTAGTCCATCACCACCAAGCCCTTATTATATGAAATGTTAAAGGGACTTATCTAGGAAAAAGAAGATAAAAAATATGAACAGTAAAATGACAGCAGACTCACAACTATAAACAAATGAACCTAAAGGAAAAGAAAAACAATAAAAACAAAAACTAAGCAAACAACCAGAACAGGAACAGAATCAGAGAAATGGAGATCACACGGAGGGAGTTCAGTGGGGAAGGGGAAGGGAGGAATAGAGGGGGACCGGTACAGGGAAGAAGAAGCATAATTAGTAGGCATAAAATAGACAGGGAAAGATAAAAAAAATGGTAGAGGAAACAGAGGACTCAAAGAACTTATATGTACAGCCCATGGACAGGAACTAAGGGGGAGAATGTGGGAGGGTTGGGGGGTGCAGGGTGGAGGGGGGAAAAACTGGGAAAACTGAAATAGCATAATCAATAAAAAATACTTTTAAAAAGCTGTAGATAAGCAAGGGACTAGAAGAGAAAAAATTAATCAGATGCATAAAATAAAAATATCAGATTTCTGCTTATTCACATGTTATTTTATTCCAACTTTAAATTTGCCCAAATATTTAAAGCTGAAAGATGATTCTTAACCTGTCACATCTTGCCTTAATCTAGCCTAACCCAAGTGCTAGATGTCTATCTGCCAAAGAGCCCTCAGCACTGAGTAAACAATAGCCCTTCTGCAACTCCTGGGAAGCATGCTTTGTGGAGATGCCTGCGCTGCAATTAGGAGGGAATGAAGATAGGCTGGTGAGGGAGCCCTGACTTAAAGGCATAGGCCACTACCAATAAAAAAGTGAAGAATATTTATCCAATCATATTTCTAAGAAGGCAAAAATAAGTACAGGACAGATAAGCATAGATCACAGAAAAATTTAATGTTGAGCAGAATTAATTAGGAAAAAAAATGCCTTGATACAAGCAAGTTTTGATACAGCTTTGAAAGTAAGAATTCTGGACTGGGTGGAATATATTTTCATTAGATTCTACATAAAAATAAATCTGAAAAATCAAATCATAGTGCTCTGATGTTTAGAAGAATTAATAGAGGCAAAATATTGACACAAGCCCAGAAGTAGGGATAATATGATGTTCAGCTTTACACCCCTAATGTCTAACACAGGGCTTGATACAGAGATCATTGTTCAGTGAATGTTTAGTGTTTAACTGATTTTTTTCTGTATTTTTACTTTTAAAATGTTTCAGAGAATGGACATGGATCACATTGATGGCAAAAATTTCTAAAAAGTGACACAGGCTGGGGACCAGGACTTGGCCATTATGGAACTTTAGGCTACTTACTTCTCTGTGCCTCAGTTCAGCTACTTCTACAGGAAAGAACTGTGGCCTGATCTTTTCCAAAGGTATCTTTAACCAGAAAAATGTCTACAGCTGGACTCTAAATTACCATATTCATTAGCATATTACCACATCAATTTCTAATCTGTAAAATGAGAAATGAAAATTTGCTTGATTTAATTCATAGGGTTGCTGTAATGATTATTTTAAAAAAATGTGCTGAAATATGAAAGGACTGACCAGTACAATTGCTAAACAAAATTCAAGTAGACATGATCCTATTGCTTCAGCTCTAAGAATTATTTAATTGAAAAGTAATTCTTGAAACAAAGTATCTCTAATGGGACTCCTTTTCTTTATTAATAAAATTGCCAGCATCCACAAACTCTGTCAAATCCTAGGGACTTCTGAATAAAAAAAAAAAGAAATGCTAAATTATACTCTGCATTTTTTATTGATACACATGTACTATTTGATTCTTTGAAAGTCAGTGAATATGTATAAGCAAAAGTTTACTAAATGATAAATAAAAGTTCTCTTTATTGTAATGGTTTTCAATTTCTATATAGGCTTATTTCCATCCAAGTGTTCATAAAGAATGTTTTTGTCTTATGATGTTTATACTCATAGGTATATCAATAATTTTCATATTTCTTTTGTAGCAAAACAGAAACTCTGCTATTATGGTTCTTTACTGGTAAAGCTTACAGTGATTATTGTTAAAAACATTCAGATTTCCAGATACATTTTCAAACTATTATGTCCTTTGTGAGAAGCAATTCAGGGCCAGTTGCTTTGTTGTGTTGTAACTACAGAGATCAGGGTAAGAATTCTGTAAATTATTTTTTATTTCACAAATAAAACAGCCTACATTTTTTCTTTACTATTGTGCAGCATAGATTGTAGTGTACGTTCCTTATTTTAAAACACTGCATGAAAGACTCTGGTTTTCCAAAACAACTGGTCTTTCTCAGCAAGTTATAATTTTTCATCATTACCATAAATAGTACAGATCCGCTTGTATTGAGATGGGAAATAAGATTGGTGATTAGACACTTATATACCAGTCAACTTCATGAAAAGTATTTATATTTTTGACCTTGCTAAACTTCCTGTACTGTTATGATTTAAAATCAGAATTGAGAAATATCATTCAGTATTTTACATTTTGGAAGTAATACCATCTTCCATTCATTTGTAAATTAAACGACAATGTCAAAGAGCCAGAGCCATTAGCGAAACCACTTATTAAGTGTCCATTAGCATGTGAAATATAATTCTTTCTTGTGATTTTTGTGGGTTCTTCACTGACCCTCAGTGCTTGATAAAGAAGAAGCAAATACTGTTTCTCTCAGAGTTAACAAAACTTAATTTTTGCTTTCAATATGCAAGCATTTTGAGTCTGTCACCTTTTGGTTTTAGCAAGAAAGAAATCTTTTTTTCTTCCAGAATCACTTAATATTATTTAATGGTAGAAATAATATTTCTGTGCATCGAATCGACCATGTTTTACAATGGTAAAAGTAATTGGACTGATGTTTAAATTAACGAAATAATCACTGACATGCTTCACGAATGAATTAAAATGAATCTTGGCCACAGACATTATCAGGATTGTGGAGGCTCGCCACAGGCATCTCTTTTCCAGCCTGTTTTGTAATAAGCGGAGAAGGTGAAGGTGCTAAATCATGGTTTACTGCCCCATTTGCCTCACAGCCCTCTGTCTCGGGTGCTGGGCCTCAGAAATCAATTTCACACACGGCTGCTATCAGCATTCTTTGAGCTGTGGAGAAGAAAGCACTTTCTCCTCTTTTTATTAAGACCAAGGCCACTTTTATCTCACAGCTCCCACTCTGTGCTTTCCTGACTTTACTTTCCACTGTGTCAGTGGTGAGAGTTAAACTGTCTCCTGCCTCCTTCCCTTTCACTTCTAAACTTCTTGAAAGGCTAATCCACATCCACTGCCCCCACTTCCTTAATGCCCCCAAATTCCTCAACGCTTTGCAATCTGGCTTCTGCCCTACCACTTGAGTGACACAGCTCCTCTGAAATTCATCGGGACCCTGGATTTCACCACATCCTATGACCTTTCCTCAGGCCTTGCTGTGGGATATGCTGCCCTGGCTCCCCCGGCTGTGACTACTGGCCTGTTCCGCCTTGTCTTACTCATCCTGACTAGTAAATTCTGGAATCTCGAAACTCTGTCCTTGGGCTCCTGCTTCTCTCTAGTGTCCTGTTTTCTTACATACTTCTCCTTCACTTCAACTCTTTTCCTTGTAGATGATAGACAAAAATACCAATCTCCACCCCAATCTCCAGGCTTCCATTTCCACTCACCTGAGTGTCTTGTTTTAGTTCCCTCAACTCAACATGTCTGAGACCAAACTCAGTGTTTGGGTCCCCAACCCTTTACCAGTCCTTCCTTTGATATAGTTATATAAACATTTCTAGAAAACATTTCCCCTCCCTCCAACCATTCTGTCCTCCACCTCACCCCATACCATCCATCCACACACACATACCCAGACCTGTACTAGATACTCTATTTTACTTCTGCAATGTTTTTCTTTTCTGTTCCCTCTTTTCCATCCCATCTACTGCCCTAAATAGAACTTAGCATCACCTACATGATACAAAACTGGTGTCCCCTGTGCTTCCAGTTCTGGACAGGTCAGTTCCTCTGTAGCTCAGCTCTCAGTGCCTCAGAACAGCTGTAAATAAGGTTGGGCTGGCGCTCTGGGATAGGGCCTTGAGTTCCAGCTGAGGGACTAGTCCTCCAGTAGGGCTGATAGCTGAAGCCAACGAAGGCTTTGGAGCAGGGCATGATATAATTCGAATTCTACAGTTGTCAAAGTACTTGCACATATTCATTTGATCCTCATAATATCCCTATGAGACACAGCAGGTTTATGGGCATTTCAGAAAAAAGGGACCAGTAAGCAGTGTGGCTGTAAAAAGGACAAGAGAAAAATTGGTCTTACACCCACTTCCCCAACAGATAAGAGGAATTTAGAGTCTCTTTATGACTAATTAAGTCAGTGGGATAAGGATGGATAAGAGTAAGTCACTCCCCTGGATGGGAATTAGACACGGCTGTCTTAGGAAAACAGGGGGAAATAAGACCAAATATTTACTCTGACACAATCGCCACCCAAAAAAGAAAATAAAAGGTTAGATGACTGATATATGCAGAAGACTGGACATCTACAGAGTATCTATTTTGTTTCTTCAAATCAGGCTCAGAAAGGTTCTAATTTCTATCTTGTAGAAAATGTGCATGGTTCCTATTTTTGAATAAAAAGTTCATACATTTAAATGCCTGGTCGATTATACCTCAGATCACATTACATACTGTTAACTGGAAGAGTTCCGGGACACTTTGTGAGTGCTACCTAACCAATGATACAATCATCTTCACATTGTGCATTATAATCCTCCCTCTCTTTTATCTCTGTCTCACATACACACACTTAAAATTTAGAAAGTGCATTAATATCAATATATGAGTATTGAAACTGGTATAGCAATATTTCTATTTTAAGGAAAAAGGATTCCTTTTGTTGTTGTTGAGGTGGGAAGTGTTATATAAATCATCTCCAAAGATGAGACAAATCCCTAACAGGTTAAGAGGTGTTTAGGATCTTTCAAACAGTCAGTTAAATCAGTTCTTATCAACTTTGGCTACGTTCTCAAATTACCTGGGAAGTCAAGGAAAATTGCCAATGTTGGGCCCCTCTGTTGTGGGAGGGAGGCTGGTGGCTGCCCAGACATTTTCAGTGCCAAGTTCTAAAAGGTGATTTTGATGCAGAGGACAGTTATAATCCTGAATTAGACAATGGTTATGAGTAAATTCACTGGATGATTTTCTAAAACCAGCCTTTATCTGTTTCAGAATCCCTGACTTCAATGGCTCTGGACCCACCCTACCGTCACCCAAATTAAAAGGAAATCCCAGTTTTTCTCCCAGCCCCTTTCTTTGAGATTGCATGGGAGACTTCAGTGACCAAAGCTATCAGCTGCCTTGAATCTGGGAAAAGATAACAGATTGGTTTCTGGGAATGAGATAGAGGAATTTAGGCTGTCGGAGGGGAGTAATAACTGTTGATGTTTATTGGGCACTTGCTATGTGTGTGAGCTATTGTGTTAAGTATGTTGCATGACTCGTTTTATTAAATTTCACAATAATCCTTTGAGGTAGATGCTATTATTGGTCCCTGGTTTGCAGACAAGGAAACTGAGACACGGAAAGTTTACACTGCAGGAGCCAGGATTTGCGTCCAGGCAGTCTGTCTCAAAAGTTCCTGCTCTTAACAACCACACCAGGAACGTTCTCAACCTGCTGTATATCAGAATCACCTGGAGAGCTAATAAAATACACAGGGGCCCAGGCTTGTTGACGTAGGAGGAGCCTGGGCCTTTATAATTTTAACAAGTTCTCAGCTGATCCTGATACTGACCAAAAATAGGGATGGGCACAGGTTTATAGTTGTTCGTATGGAAAATAATACTATGAATAAATAATAATACAAAAATAAACTCTGTTTTGTGAACTCACAACTGTAAACTTACTTTTGCCAACCCCTGCAGCGTTTATAAATATGAAAGCTGTACACACACACACACACACACACACACACACACACACACACACTAAGAAAGGAGGTCCTAGGCAAGCGGGATTTGACCAGAGTAGGGCACAGACCAGACGGAAGGCAAGTAAGCTCAATGTACAAACTTGCAATGTTGCAGATTGGCAAACAAAGGCAGAAACTATGTGCATCAGCGAATGGTGAATGGATGGAGGGAGGGAGGAGATAAGTCCATAAATCATGTTTCTGCAGTTGAATCTCAAGCCTACCTGTGCTCTCTCTCATTGGTCAGCTATGGAAAAGACCCTGATGGTATTTCATACAATCCAAGATGCCATAGAATGAAGTCACATTATTTTATGTACCATGAAGAATAACAAAAGCCACCCATTAAACTGCAACCTGCTATCAATTATAAGATGCATCCAAGTTTCTAAAATAAGAAAAAAATTGTGTATCTTAGGATCGATGAAATACGGTACAAGCAGTGAACTCTAATGAACTTGGTTCTGAAACTGTGGAAATCACTCAGCACATTGGGGAGGCTCCTGCTGACAGAGTCCAAATAACACAGTTCCAACAACATGGAAAAAAAAAGTCTGTACTGCATATTTTAATATGATTTGTTTGCTAAGAAAATTGAATACACGTACACTAAAAGCAGAGGAATTTATGCCGCCCTTTAGGTTTTGGTACTCAGATTTCTTATCTGTGAAATGGGTTGTGGTAAGGCTTATCTGAGGTAACATCAATAAATAAATAGCTCAGTACTTGGCACATAGGAGGAGACTGAAAATCACAGTTTTTTCCCCTTCACTAAGTCTGAAGAGATTTTTATGTTCTGTGCAGTCAATTTGGGGGAAGAAGGAAGGAAAGTTAAAGTGGTAGGTGTCCAAAATCAGAATGAAAGTCAGAAGGACCATATGATTTCAAACATAAATACCTGTTTGATGCTGTTCCAAAGCAAACATACTTTATGAGGTGAGGCCAAGCTATAATCAATTTTGTACTAATGCTGAGTAAAGAGCTACGTGCACACTGGAGACTATTCATAATTAGGAGATGAAGAAATTATATACCCGCAGGATTCCAATGCCTGATTAAAAATCTGATGCCTTAGCATTTGGATTCATAAAGAAAAAAAATAAATGCTTTAAAATATCATTTAATTCACCCTTTAATAAAATTTGTGGGTTATTTTGGGGGGTCACACTATATTTTTAATATAAAATAATAAATTTATGGATTTTTGATATGGCTTGATTTCTTCTGAAGACAATTAATATTTGGTCAGAGCAGATAACTTAAATTTAGGCCCTTAATGCTGTATCTTTTATTGGAGTTTCAGCTGCTTTCAAAGGGAACTTCACATGTGGAGCCCATATTAGATAAGGTGGAGCACCGCGAGAATTAGGGCAGATATTTGCTGGCTTCCCATGGAAAGATTCCTAACTGTGACATGAATCTGAAGAGCTGACTAGGGCACTATTGGGTGAGAAAATAGATAGGTAAATAAATAACCTCAGGAAAACACTGCATTCTCTGATTATAATAATCACCCCAGATCCAAAAATGACTCCATGTAATAGGCTTTGTGTTACATGAAGGTGGTAAAGCTTTGAAAAACCACAAGCAAACCCATTTGAAATAGCCACTATAGGTTAAGCCACACAGTGTGGCAATCTCTTTAGAAGGGTTGGGCCTTTATTAACTCTTTCCTGAGAGAGTGACAGAAAGTGACTGTAGGTCACAATTTTAAGCAAGGGGACCTTCAATAAAAGTATTCACTTGATCACACGTTTATTCAGCAAACATTGGAGCACCTACTCAGTGCAAGGCTGCAGGCTGTATGCTAAGCAGTGGGACCTAAAAAGCGTAGCACACAGCCAGTGTGCTAAGAGTCTCTGAGGCTGCAAGATGTAACATGAAGGAATTTCTCCTGCAAAGAACTTTGTATTCATATATGTGGATGCTCTGCCTTCATGGCATCTCACAAGGAGAGGAGCAATAATCTTCTAACTGGCCTTCTAGTCTTGGGCCTCTCCACTCCATGTGGTCACCATAGCAGTCTTTCTAAAACACAGACTTGGGTTAAAGCCCCTGGGCATGGCATGCAAGGCTCCTGCCAATGGCAGTTACTCAGTGCT
Organism: Anoura caudifer; assembly: GCA_004027475.1. NCBI lineage: Eukaryota > Metazoa > Chordata > Mammalia > Chiroptera > Phyllostomidae > Anoura > Anoura caudifer. Next base: position 81,228 of record PVKU01000465.1, read on the forward strand.
CTGTGAACTCACCTTCCTTTCCTTCCTCTGTGCCTCTGCCCATGCAGGTGCCTCTGCCAGGAAGGTCCCCTTTCCCTCTCTTGTCTGCCTGGTGAACTTCCATTGATCCTGTAAGACTCACTGTAGATGTCCCTACTTTCATGTTACCTTCAGTGACCCACCTCAAAGCTAAGCTATTCTGTGCCCAGCCCAGAGCTTGAGACGCTGCAGACAATAAAAACCGGCTTCCCTCTCCTGGGACATTCCTTGTGCTCCTGCACACTTTATTTCCTCCACTCAGCCTCTGTCATATGTCGGTATTACCTTTTAGAGCTTTGTTTGGAATCTGAGTTTCCTGGGTAGTATGACTGTGTTTTGCCCAGCTCTGTGTTCCAACGTAAGTGTCTGGCACAGAGCAGACGAGTCCATGACAAAGTTTTCACTGACACAAAGAGGAAATAAAGAGAAAAATAAGGAAACAGGTTAATTTTTAATAAAGCTACATGTGTTGAGTTAGATTTTCTTCTGAAATTACATACTTGAAACTTTTGGCTTACTCATATAACCTTGCATTTGCAGCAGTGAAACAAAATGGCAGAGTTGGGAACCAGAATTGACCTCTGCCTGAGTTCGAATCTGCACTCTGTCTCTGCTAGCTGACCGACCTGAAACATGTGATATAACCTTTCTGTGCTTCAGTTTCCTCATCTGTACAATGAAGAAAATAATTGCAACTACTCCATAGGGTTGTTTTGAGAATTAGATAATTTAATATATGTAGAGTGCATCTCACATTGAAGCAAACATCCTCTATAGCATTAACTATTATTTCATTCATAAAACTGTGGTGAGAGAAGTTTATCTTATGGCCTTAACAGTAGAAAAATTAGAAAGTTTGTGTGTTTTCCATAGTTCCTACCTACTTGCAAACATATCCTTATTTACTTTTGCAATATGAAATCCAAAAGATTGGGAATCACTGCTTTCAGTTATCTGGAACTCTAAAGTGAACATAAACCACTAAATGGGTTGCTCAAAATCAAGTCAACAGCCAAATAGTCTCCCCGATATGAGTCCCAGCAATACATGAACTGAACTTAGCAAGGTGGGACTTCTGGGGGTAGGAGTGCCTGCCGTAGTTAAGGCAGGTTGGGGCTGGCAACAGAGACATGGCAGAGGTGTCGAAAAACCAGAGCCCCTCCTAGCAGAGAGCTGAGAACATGCTGATGCTCATCAGGATGATGCTCAAAGAATTGTAAAGGTCCTACCTACTAATGGTTTCTACAGAGCTAGCTAAGCCTTTTAAGGAAAACCCTGCCTTCACTAGTGTTCTATATGCCACTGAGGCCTTTTTTTCTCTTGAATGAGGGGCCAGTTTAAAGATTTCACTACTTAAGCATAGTCCTGCATGGAAAAGACAGGTGTTTATGTATCAAATAAACACAGAGACAAAGTTAATATGCTCATTAAGCTTAGCTTTTAGTATTACTAAAAAAAGAGGATTCCAGGAAAAAAAAATAGCATAACTTGAGTGACCTTAAATATAAATCTTTAGAGTTTTTCTAACTCATTCTTTCTTGAATCACTATAAATAATGAATAATGTGTCTATTTCTTTAGGCAGAGATCCCCTTACATCAGCAATAGTTAAGTATACAGTTTGAAGAACATAATACCATGACAGCAACATGAAACCAGTGGAACATACTAGCCAATTAATTCCCACCTCCTCCTTACCTCCCTGTCCCAAGAGCTTTCTGATATTAAAGGTAGAAAAGACCCATCTTTAGAACCATGTCTGTTTTATTCAACACAGTATACCCAGTACTTAGCACAGTGCCTCATACATAGCAGACTCTCAATAAATATGCTATTTTGCACAGGTGGAAGGAAGTGAACACTTCTCAGAGACCTATTTTGTGCAATATCCTGCATGAAGTTATTGTCACACATATGGGTTGGCTAAAAAGTTCATTTAGTTTTTTTTATTTTTTGTAAAGTAAGAGACATTATTCATTTTCACCAATAACTTTATTGATTTGGATATTTTGAGTATGTTAGCTATCTCCCACTATCAACTTCTAGTGGGTAGAGGCCAGGGATGCTGCTAAACATCTTTCAATGCATAAGACAGCCCCACAGTAAAGAATTATTTGGCCAAAATGTCAACAGAACCAAGAAACTTCGCAAACCACTTTTGACACATTCGATCGGTCACAGCACCTTCTTCAGATACTGCACAAATCATTTTTTGTGTTTCAATTGCACTTTTACCTCTCTTGAAATATTAAAGTACAATACACCAAAAATGTTGTGTATTTTCTTCCACCTTTAATATTAAAATGGCTGCACAAAAATTCACCAATTGTGGTAAGTTTTTTAAATGCATAATATGACAGCTGTCACAGTACAATCTAACAGAATCATTTCACATGAAGTTAGAGACAACTAAGCATACTAGAGCCATCATACGGTAAAAATTAAATGAACCTTTAGACCAACCCAATACATCACCAAAATTTTTTTGTAATTTTCATTAATGTGGAAAGCAGGAGAAATGAGGCTTAATGATATGGCACAAGTCTAGCGTGAAAGACATGTTTTACAGCGTCCAGTCTCCCGTTCTTGCCTGGTCAGCCTGAGGTTTGTAAGCCAACGTTGTCCCTGAGTTCTAACTCAAGATGATTTTTCGTCAGCTTCGTTGGTCCTTTGGTTGCTTCCGCATGTGGCATTTCAACATTTCAACCTTTTTCCACCAAGGCTGGCTCTCTTGGCTTTTAGACAAAGGGCCTTAGAGTCTGCACAGTATAATAGAGAATAAACTCTTTCTCAAAGGAGTATGGACTCAAAGGAGAGAGATCCAGCTTCCAGGATCGGGATCCTACTTTTTAGGTGTTCCTGGCAAATATGTCTCAAGTCTCTTTGCATGCATTTATACTTTAAATTCAGTTATCTGCCAATTCAAAGGGCTGAAAGAGGCATTAATTTACTTATTCAATTTTTTGCCTGGTGCTGGAGATATAAAGATATCCAAGACAAAATAAAACCAAACTCCTGCCTTCAAAGCTATCACAGTTCATTGAGGTCTCATTTTATGCTACCTCAAAAATTCCTTTTAATTTTAAAACATTACAAATCTACATCTTGGGATCCCAAATGTCAATTAAACTAACAGTAATGGTAATTTCAAGCTATGTTTGTTATGTCAGACCAGTAACAAGCCCCAAAGTAAGCATGTGCAGCACATGAGGGAAATTATATTGGATCTCAATGACCAATGGTTATAAATAACAACTATAATGAAAAAACAGACTGCTTCTAAAATCTTTCCTTTAAATCTCACTTCAGCACCTGAACAGTAGGAGTGCTTATTGTTTCCACAACCCTTTTTTCAGTTCTGGTTCTGTTGGTGAAGTACAATATTGAACAATATTCTGGCAGACTTCAAATGGTGACTGAGATTATAGGCGGCAATGCAGGCTGAGAAACCGGACACCCTACCGCACCTTACTACAAGAACAAAGTAAGGTGTATTTATTTTATTGTACAGTTTGAATTGATTATAGGTTGCTCATAATTTCCTGTCTCATTTCTTCAGGGCTCTTGGAATTTATGCCAGGATGTCTTAGGTTATCACACTCCTTCCCTCCTTTGTCCCAGCAGTTATGCCAATAGACTGCATTGACTTAGAGAAAGTCCCCGGACAAAAATTGACGGGGAAAATACCCAAAGCTTTAGCTGAAGAATGGCAGAAGCTTTGGAAAAAAATCTGAAAAAGCAATGAAGATGAAAATGGAAACTCTGTGAAAATTAATGTAGTGTAGAATTGGCGAACATACCACTTATTTCTTTAAACAAATAGAAGAAAGAACCCGCTTATGAGGTGCACCCAAATAATTCACAGGTGGTGAAACTATTAGAGTCCTGCAATTTCTTGCCTCAGAAGTGGAATAAATCTCCTGTATTAAAAATGGCGTATGCTCATACGTGTGATTTTTCTACTATTTCCTTTCCCTCCACTATCCCCCTTTCCATGGACAAGGCCTTGTGGGTTTTATTGTAATTCATTAATTTTTAATAAGAACTGTAGAGAAAAATCTAGGGAGGAAGGGAGATGCAACCTACTATAGGAATCATGCTTGCAGAAATGTAATTTCAAATGGAATATACTTTTTTTTTTCATAGCTCAGTTATTACAAAGCAAGAAGAGTGTAGTAGAAACCACCTTAGATTGAAGCTTGCCAGCATGGTGCTCCACTGAGAAGGGGGCAGAGAGGGACTCCCTAGATATTGGTCATACACAATAAATAGCAATTCTCACAATGATAAGAATTTGCCTTGAGATAATTTTTTCCTAAATAATTTATCTTAACTGAGAAATTATTCTAGTGTGTTATGTTGCACAAATTGATATTCTGAACTATGGAAATTGGGAAAAATTAATGTTTGAAGTCAAATACTGGCAGATAATATCCACAAAAATAACACATTAATAATCTGTGGGAAGCCATAATTTACATTTACACATAGATAAGAGAATTAAACACTAGAATCTGCACTGGTGCAGACAGTTACTGGAAGAGCCGTTTTGTTGAACAATTGAAAATAGTAGCCATCACAGAACTATCCTTTTCAGAATAGTTTTCTAAAACATCTAAAAAATAATTCTGAAACCACAGTGTGCAATTAACCACCAAGCTCCTCATTATAAAGACTATGTCTTAATCTATCTTCCATGGATCCCAGCTTTGTGTTGAGTACACAGCTGGTGATAGATAAATGCTTTTACATGAATTAAAGTAATCACTTGAAGTTTTGTAGTACTTGGAAGTTTACAAAACACTTCAACATCAAATGCTGCATTTCCCTCTCATGGCATCCTGGAGGGTCAGGTGGGATGAGTGACAGTGCATGGATGTGGAGATAGAAGTGGGAGGAGTTACGTGACTGGGCCACGACCATAGAGCTGGACTCAGTGTTATTTGGCCAGATGGTTACACATTAAAACTAGTGCCACTTTCATGACCTCCTAGACAAATGTATCAAAGACAGTTTGAGACTAGGTATACTCAAGAAGTGCATTTTACTTCATATGCTGCTGTGTGAAACGTTTGTCTTTGGTTGTCGGAGTCTGTTTCCCCCTCTGTCACTTATTCACTCCTTTAGTTTCTGACATCTGTCTCTGGAACTGCATGGGTGTTGTGCCTCAGTGTCCATGTCTTGGTATTTTTTTTTCTTTGCCTGCCCCTTAGGTCTGTATGGTTCTGTGTCCTCGACCAGGTTGGTGGTATGTCCTGCTCTGTTCCAGGAGATTAGACTCTAACTGTTCACCACAGTCCTGCCTCTCTTGGTTCCTTTCCTCATTTCTTACTGCTCCACTCATTCCTGGATCTTATGTTTTAAAACAAATGGTTGTGAACCCATTTTCCTATTTTTTCCTGCAGTACTGGCACATACCCCCAAGTACTTAGCATGTTCTAGGTCTGGGATAAGTTGCAAACCACAAAGATTAAACCACTGTTAGGATAACATGGCATCTTCTTATTTCAATTTTCCCATATAATAAATGGGAAGTAGTATCAGTACTTTATTGGTGAGTACTAGCATGCTTGTTATCTAAATTGGAAGCATATGTTATTTGAAAATGTTTGCAGTTTAACAAACAACACCCCCCTGCAAGTTTCAGTGTTTTAGCACAACAGAGGTTGATTTCTTGCTCATAGTAAAATGCATGTTCACAGATGTAACTCTGAGAGAGCTGCAGTGCGGGGCTCTGCTCCATGTAGTCATTCAGGAACCGAGGCCTTCCATTTGGTGACTTTGCCATTCCCTAAGGTCTTGAAGTTCTCTATTGGATTCTCTGAACCCAGCAGGCAGAAAAAGAGAGGGTGCTTTGTGCCCAGAGGATTATGTGAGAGACTTCAGGTCTAGAAGTGCAATGTTTCACTTCTCCCTATAATCCATTGACTAGGACTCTCTCATATTGCTGCATCCGCTCACAGGGAAACCTGGTAAATATCATTTATCTTGGTGCTGAGCAGTAAAAAGAAGTGAGTTTTTGTGATTCCACTGCACTATCTCTGATAAAATGAGAGTTTATAACTGCCTTCCAGTTCTATAAAACTGTGGCTAATGTAAATATTATTTTTTTCTTGAGGACCCATTTTATAAAAGAAAAAACAGTTGAGAATTGAATAAATTAAAAAATATATGAAATGTGAAAAGTTCATTCTAATTAACAAAAGCAGAAGGGATTGTTGTTCAATTGTTGTTCATTTTGTGGATGGATATGTTTGAGAGAGAGAAACAAAGTAGCTGTCTTCTCTTTGAAATTTATTAGGATTATTGACTTGGTCTTATCTACATGAGAGTTAGTGAAATGCCTCATATCTGAAATACATGTTCATGTTTTCCCTTGTTACATGTACTTTATCTTCTCTTTGCCTTCTCTTGCCAGGTTATTCTTATTCATCCATTTATTCATTCATTAAAAAAATATTGAGCTCTAATTACCAGATACTCTGAGAGGAGTGGGAGGAACAAGTCATTCCTTCTGTTGTCACCCACAACTTTGTGGGGTAGACAGACATGTAAGTGCAGTCTGAGAAGCACAGTGACAGAGATAAATGCAAGGAAGCACAAGGATTGGATGAAGTTACACTTGAAAATATTATAGAGAATATAATTAAGTACTATGCCTCTGAAAAACAATTATTAAATGCTAACTATATGTAGCTATATCTTATTGGTGGAATTTGGGGTGGGATGGTCAAACAGAAATTACAGTATTTTTTTTAATGAAGGTTAAATAATTAATGAGATAAGATATATTTCTATGACTGAAATAGAGGTCATTGATAAATATAGGAAAACAATAAAAATGATAAATAAATACTGAGCTTCTGGAAATACAACAAATAAAAAGTCAGAGGTCATTGTTGGCTGCAGGCTGCTACCATTGGGGCATATCTGTGACATGGCCAGAAAACCTCTACTTGCCCTACATGCTGGGTACTCCAGTTAGCAAAGTCCCAGGGAGTGGAAATCAGGACAGTTAAGCTTTATTCAATGTAGACTTCAATCCTGAAGTTGGGGAATTTGGGAGATACAGTCATTTATTTTTGAGCTCATGGAAAGAAGGGGTTGATAGCAACAGCTTCCCCAGTTAGCAGGCAGGCTCCCTACACAGCTGTGCTGGCCTATTTCAGTTAGGATCCTTTAGGACTGATGTCACCCCTGGTATGCCAGTCCTACATTGCTCATGAGCCAGTACAGCCAATTAAGCCCAAATTCAACCACATGGTATGGTCGTTATGATGTAGACAGACAATGACATGAACTTGTCTCATTCTGGTGAAAACACAAAGTTTGAAGCCAGCTCTCTAGAAGAAGAGTGTTAGTAAAAATGACAAGACTGTAAAACTTAGACACATTTTCCTGTGATTATCTCAACTCATGATGAGTCAAGGAATGCTCCCACTCCAAAGAAAAAAGAAAAAAAAATAAAAAAAGGCTATACTTTTTATGCTATGGAGAGGTCACTTTTGAGTCACCTGGCTCATGAGAACACAAGATCCAGTAGAATATGCATAATGAAGGAAGGGTATAATAGAACTTAAATAATTAGGTGTGAGAAACTTAGACCTGGAAACTGAAATAGACAAATTTAAAGCAGAGCTGTCACTTGACCAGAGAAACCAGACTCCACATGTGAAGTTAGAAAACACCAAATACATGGAGAATTAGAGAACTGTGTGATGGTCTCCATAAGTTCTTTCTTCTCTTAATTTAGTTCACAAATAGTTATGGTACCTGTGTATAAGAGGCATTCTACTAGGTGTTGCTGAAAATGCAGAAATTTGCAGGAAACTATTTTTTTCTGAAAAAGTTTTAAATTATATTTTGATTAAGTCATAATAAAGGGGAGAACCAAAACACCAGATCACATCTCATCCAAACATAAACCCTGTGCAAAGTGCAAAAAGATAACAGGGTTAAAAAAAATTAATACAGCCCTGGCTGATGTGGCTCAGTGGATTGAGTGCCGGCCTGCAAACCAGAGGGTCGTGGGTTTGATTCCCAGTCAGGGCAAAAGCCTGGGTTGCACAGGGAGAGGCAACCACACATTGATGTTTCTCTCCCTCTCTTTAAAAAAAGGAAAGAAAAAAAATGCGTACAAAGTACAGAAATAACCATATTTCACTGATTAAAATTACACAAATCAAATCTTCTTTAATGTAGTTATAAGGATATAAGAATGAACTTTGTGCAACTACTAAGTTTGAGTAACAGCTTACCCCATGAAATGCTAGAGAACTATTTTCTGGTTTATTAATATATTGATAAAAATGAATCAACATGTATTAACACTCATTGAAATGCACAAATTCTTTCATATATTCATTCTCTCACTCTCTCTGAAAAGTCTTCAATATCCATGTAGTCTTTCAAGGAAAAAAAATCCTAATGTAACAGGATTCTTTTGTAGTTCACTAGTGACCACTATTGGACATAACTTCTCTCAACTTATATAAAGCAATAGCACTGGCTCACATGAAAATAATAACGGAGGCCAGATAATGGTCCCGAACAGACTGAAACACTAAAAACAGGAGCCTGAGAAAACAAAAATGCAGCTGACCATGTCTAGACAAGAAACTGCACAAAAGCATGAAGAAAATAATGTTAAAAGAAATGCCTCACTCTGTTTTGCAGATTTATGTAAAGGGATCCTTAAGTTTGATTTAAAGACAATCTAGGCATGATAATAAACAAAAGATGCAGAATGAACTCTTAGAGAAAGGTGCTTGTGCGTACACACACACGCATATACACATGCACACAGGCAAACACTCACTCTCATGGGGGCAGGCCCCAATCTGCTGTAAATAAGGGATTTAACATTCATTCCACAGGCTAATGGTGCTTCTTTCCATCCAAGACAGATCCACTTAGATAATAGTGGAGGAGATTGCCAGAGTGACTGAAGGGAATGGGCTATTGTGTTTGACTAGTTTCCATGTATAAATTAGTGCAGAGAAGAAAAAGAAATTCAACAGAAAAACACATGTACTTTATTATAATTCCAAGTGTTACTCTTGCAACTTCCACAATAGCAGGAGAAAGAGCTTAAAACCACTTAAAAGAAACAAAAAGCAAATGCAAATTTGATGAAATGCCTTTCTGACAAGAAGTCATTTGACTTTAAATTTGGATGGACACATATGTCAATGGCTGGTCATGGTTTCTGCAACATTCCTTTTGAGCTAAACAATTGGGACAAAAAAGGGAGCATGAAAAAGGGAAGTGGGGTGGGAAGATGTGGAAAGTGGGGTTATGCAGCTTGATTTGACCTGAATATCAGGGTGAAAATCTCTTGATCGGTACGACTATCCTAGGTGTCCAGAATAAAAATGAAGTCTCCAATGTGAGCTTTGCATAAAAATATGGGCAGTAGCTTAAAACAGATACAAAAGACAAAGGGACCTCATTTTTCTCATGAATAATGCTCCAAATAAAAAGGACTTTGGTGAATAACACTTGATATTTGTACATACTCATGAACTAAGTCAGATACAGATGATTCAGCTGTCAGTGATATGAAGGTTGTTTTGAAGTTGTAACTGGCTTGCCATTAAATAAACATGATGTTTTCCAATTAAATTAAAGAGACCTTTCAAAATTGCTTAAATTAATTACATAAATAGACAGACTCTTAAAATGTGTAAAAGAATTAGAGGAAAAACAAGCCAACCAGTTCAATTTCTCTATCTAGACTGGAAGGTTCAAGGGTAGCAGAAGAGACAAGAGAAGGAGGGAGAGAGGGAAGCATTGATACAAGAGAAAAACATCAGTTAGTTGCCTATTGTAGGCTCCTAGACTAAGGACCGAACGCACAACCTAGGGATGTGCCCTGACCAGAAATTGAAGCCACAGCCTTTTGGTGTATGGGATGACACTCCAACCAACTGAACCACCCTGGCCAAGGCACATTCTAGTTCTAAGTCAACTACTTAACAGACTAAAGGTCACTTTCTCTTAGGCCAATAATTTAATTTTGGCTACAAAGCTGAAGTGGCAGTTAATGAGCAAGTGTAACAATTATCTATAATATGTACACGTCTTTAAGGGCCAAGGTGATGCAAAAAGGCCTAAATATCTCACAGTCCACAGACCAATCTATGCCATTACTTCCATCATGGCTAAATATTTTATAATCACAGTGCAAAGCAGACAAGTAATTTTCTCTCCATTATGTGTTTGATTTGGGGACTGGAATATAAGCTTAGTATTTCATTATCTGTAAAATGGACTTAAAAATATCTTATTTGCAAGGGTATTGTGCGGATGATTTATAATGCTTTTCAAACAACTGGCCTCGCGTTTGGTCCTTCCGGACACCCAGCACATGGCAGGTTTTACCGGTGCTGTTATCACTCTGCCCAGGACCCGTATTTTGGCTCTCACCAATTAGTTCTCTTACTTTTCTGGCATAACACAACTCTCAGAATCCCTGTTCATCTAAATACAGGTATGAAACAAACCTGGGCTTGATTTCATTTTATCTTCAATACCATTACTGTAATTTAAACAAAATATGTTTTATGTTTTAAATCTGAAATGTCTCATTATATGCTCAAACACACATACGAAGAGTCAACATATCAAAGAGGGAGGTGATGCATTTACCAAATGGGTAACAACATAACCTATTCCCCAATGGGAGAGTTTTTCCAAAGTAAAATGAGATCATACTTCATATGGAAGATACCAAAAAAGTAATGTGCACTGGTAATTTGCTTTACGATACAATTAGATGGGAAAATAACACACAGTTTTTTTTTTTTTTTTAAATCATAAAGAAAAAAAGACGAGGCAACCTAATGGTCTGTATATAAGTAACACATCCCATATGGAAAAAATGAGGCACCTTTCATAAATTGCTTGCTTCAGTAGTCATAAAGCACACCTAAACATTCTACTTTTTATATTCCTCTGAGCAACTAAAACTCACAGTCCATTCATGCCTAAAATTCAGTTTGCCTTTAAATTTTCAAGAAATCTTAAAAATACATTTCTATATTTACAGCATTTGCAATGTAGCATTACAATTTCCTGGCTACAATGATGCAAATAAGTGGAAATGTATAAAATAGTTAATCACTGTCTGATTACTCTATCTGATGAATCTTCCTGGAGTTTTTCAATTTGTACCAAATGACTTACTTCCCTTCTTCATAATTATAGTGCAGATCAAATTTGCCAGAGTGTAATCAGAACAAAACATTCCTTCACTATCGACGAATCAATGCAACCTATATATTTGTCACGTCTTTACCTTGTCCCCTTCTTGCCTTGTTGCCTTCCGAGGAAGTGCTGGCATGCCACAAATGTGACAGGGAGAGCTACAGTCACGTTTGTTTGGATCGGCATGTGCAAGTTTTGGAATCAAACCTTCAGATGAGGTTTACTAAGCTGACTGCCCAGAACACTTTGGTTTAAAAAATGTGCATTGCTATTAATATTTTGAGTGTAGATTTTTTTGGACAGTAAATGTTCATTTTCTGCCCATAAAACCAAGTATGAGTCACAATGGAACATTTACTTTGAGTCAAAAATGCAGTGTGTGCTGATGTTCAAGAGCAGAGCATCTTATCACTGTGACTATGGAAAGCAGCCATACAGAAAGTCAGCATTTTCTTCTTCTTCAAAAGCAGATCTGAGATCAAAGAACATAATCCTCAATTCATAAATACCAGCATTAACTTGTATCCATAGATGACTCGCAGTAATTATGAGCTATAATCCGGGTTGGCTGCAAAGAGGCTCTCTCATTCCCTCTTTTACCTGGTTCCGTAGCACATGTTCACAGAAGGAGAAGAATTCTTAAAAGGCGGTGGGGGAAAGCCCCTCACAGCCCATCCTTCAAAAAATTCCAGGAATCACAGTGGGTGAGTTTGATTTGAGGATGCCTGTCACCCAAATGCCAAGCATACACACCACCATTTATACAATCCCCAGCTCAGAAACTCTGTGCAATCTATCCCAAAGTTCATGTCTCGATATTATTATAGACCTCTAACTAATCCCACAAAGTCTGGCAGGCTTCATGTTGCTTGGGAAGTTAGGATTAAAGTTCTGAAAGAATTTTTTTAATCATGTAGGCTTATTTTACCTGGAGTTTGAAGATAAAGATATACCCCACACACATACACAGCACCCCAACTGCACCCAGACTAAATGGCAACAGCAATGTATAGAAAGGAAAAAGCATTTACCAGGAGCAGGAAAGCCAGAAAGAGGAGCGGTGTGCCAGGAGTTGCCCGACGGCAGCATTCCATGCTTGGATCCTTGCCGGAATCCGAATCGGACACTGAATAAACTGCTAAGTGCTCCTCTGCCTGCTGTCACATCCAGTCCTGGTGCTAACACTCCAGCCCTGCCTATCAGCTTCCATCAG